>JAULBS010108666.1:0-15309 GCA_032355785.1 Symmetromphalus regularis | reverse complement strand
GACATGAAACCCACTGCTTTTCTATAAACAGCAAGGGATCTTTTATATGCACTATCCCACAGACAGAATAGTACATACGACGGCCTTTGTTAAACCAGTTGTGGACCACTGGTAGTATACACCTACCCACTGAGACTTGCAGAGCACTCACTCTTGGTTGGAGCCAATACTGAGATGAAAAATCCCACGCCTCGACTGAGATTTGATCTCAGTACCTACCAGCCTCAAGTCCGATAGCTTAACCACTGTGCCACAGAGGCCAGTTAGGTGTATAGGTGCAGTGTACACTTATATAGCCATACTACTATACTGTATGCCTATAAGGCATTATCCAGCTTTACAGTAACCCTGTTAATAGAATTTGATGGATGAAAAAGATTGCAGACCATCTGAGCCATTTAAAGTATACGACCCACTTAACCAGGCTCACACAACCTGCATTAAGATCAATCAAAGAGATAAATCAATTCATATCAAATGATCTAAAGTAAATTTCTTTGCCATTGCTAAAACAAATTTGCTGAGGTCATTTTTATGAGTTATAACATGTAGTTCACCAGGTTCATATTTTGTGATAACCTATACATTTATTACAGACATGTTGTTTTTGTTTATGCTTGACCATACAGGCTGTGTGATGAGACAGACAGACAGACAGACAGTCTATGGAGGCATTCCCAATTGTCGATATTTCCATTAGTACATTATAATACTAATTTTAAAATTTATGAATTAGTACTCTAAAAATAGTGAACTGTTTTCAGCTCTTGTCCTTTTCCCTATATACAGTGTATAAGCAGTACATAATAATTTTGTTCTAAGTAATGCTTCACATATTTAGATCATCATGTTGCAATGTTACTTATTTGTCTGTAGATTCTATAAGTAATCCATATAAAGCTATGGGCTTTAGTTCTTGGAATGCATAGGTAATTTCTTGATGATTGACGGCTTAAATAACTTGTACATGTGCAGTACCTGGAGATGTAGTTTAGAAATAAATAAAACCTAGTTAACATTTCAATAGTTGGCATTCTCTAGGTGAAGTGTCAGGCCTCGGCAGTGCAGTGGTTAAGCTGTCAGTCTCAAGACTGGTAGATACTGAGATCAAATCTCAGTCTAGGCATGGGATTTTTAATCTTGATAGCAGCTTGAACCCAGAGTGAGTGCTCTATAAAGGCTCAATGGGTAGGTGTAAGCCATTTATACTGACCAGTGGTTCACAACTGATTTATCAAAGACTGCGGTGTGTGCTGTCCTGTCTGGGAAAGCTCATATAAAAGATCCCTTGCTTCTAACCAGAAAGAGTAGCCTATGTGGCAATGGTGGGTTTCCTCTAAAGAACATGAGTCACAAAATACCAAATGTCAGACACCTAATTGCTGCTGAATAAAAGAAAGCAATCAACTGGGGTGTCGTTAAATAAACAATCCTTTTTCTAGGTAAAGCATAAATTTCTAGACCAGCATCCTGCAGTGATGTGTGTTTACTTGATAACTGACTGCCGTGGTTTGTGTTTACTTAGTAACTGATTGCCATCACTTTACTGCATACAACTTATGGCTAGTTTCATGATGACTGACAATTTTAATTACTGGTGTATAGTTTTCTTGGCATCCAGTTGGTGGAATGCTTCTTTAGGAGTTTATTTGACTTGACAGTCATGGCACTGACTTTGGAAAATAAAAGTAAAGTTTGTTTTATTTAATGACTCCTCTAGAGTACATTGAATTTTATCTTATCATTGGCTATTGGACTTAATCAAATGGTCATTCTGACGTATTTCGTTTTAGAGGAAACTCTCTGCTGTCACATAGGATACTCTTTCTGATAAGCAGCAAGGGGTCTTTTATATGCACTTTCACACAGACAGGACAGCACATATCATGGCCTTTGGTTGTGGACCACTGGTTGGTACAGAAAATAGCCCAAACTGCAAATGAGTACTGAGAAGGTTGGAAAATAAATAGCATTAATTTATTATCCATTTTTGTTGAATTTGAAATCATGCTTAAGTAAGCTTCAAAAACATAAATTTATTGGATTTATTTGACCAACATCTTAAGCATAATTAATATATTTTTATGGAAGAAGAAATGGTGCTGTAAATTCAAGATTTCAATACATGTTCTAGTGTTTCAGATAAAATTATCTCTAGGATTTTTTCTTTCAAAAAAGGAAACCTATTACTAGTATTAGAATTATGACATCCAGTGTTTTTGAATTTGGAAACATGTCAAAATATTGCTTGTTTACAAACTGATCATAGATAAACAATGATATGAAATTTTGCTACTCTCCATTGTCAGAATAAAGCAGTCTGTTGTTGCACACAACCAAATAAGACTGATTTGTTGTAACAAAAAATCATACTTTACCACTTTGCAAGTTTTATCTTCTGATTTTCAGGATTTCTAAAGATCCTCTGTCACACCCACCTTTTTATCCACCCCATCTTTTTCTCATTTACATTTTTAATTATTATCTCTAGAATAAATATTCACAAATAATTCTTGCTTTTAGAAAATTAATACTTTAGCCTCACAAACCAAGACTAAAGACCTTTATTCATTGTTTTGGTTTTTTTTTTTATGTGTCGTATGTGATACCGATACTGTGTTTAGTCATTGTGCTGAAAACTGGGATCAACCCATAGGTTAGGCATGACAGTTAATACTTGTGAATAGGCCAAATGCAGGTATACCATGTAAACATCTTTACCAGGTAATCCCCTCAGCTCAAGATTAGACACATACTCTGATGGGAGACACGAACTTACAGGATAATCTGAACAATTCACGTCCGGTTTTTAATGGGATGCAACATGAAACCTGTTACTGTATCCATGAACTTTTTCTAAAGTAAATACACGGAACAATTGAATTTCAGGTGAATGATACTTGATAAAACAGACTCATCTTTCTACAAAGACATCGGATAAAGATAACAAGATAATGCCATTGGAAGTTTAAGATTTTTAACACGTTTGTCTGCTTAATAAACTCTGACGATGTCAGCTGGTCACTGATGCTAATATGGAGCAGCTTTTAATTGTGGTAGAGCATTAGTCCAAGGTGCAAGAGGTCCTAAGTTCAATCTCTATCAGTAGACCCATTGTGATTTTCTCAAATTTCAACTGGTGCTTTGTGATTTGTATTTTGAATGCATTGTCATTAAGTACATGTTTGTGCTACCCTGTCTGAGAAAAGTATATTTAAAAAACCTGTCACATACAGTTTAAACAACTGAGAATCTTATCTGGTGGGGGCAATGGGTTTTTGTCATCCACAGCTCCTGGTCTATTACTAAAATATCAAAGACTAAATGTCCTGTCTATTGGAAAGTTCACATAGACTCCTTGCTGCTAATAGAAAAAGAAGCATTTCTGTTATATTAATAGATTATTTTATAGACCATGTGTTTAAAATATTATATGTTTGCATGGTTACATGAGGAAATTTGGAAGTGGTACAAGGATATTTTAAACATTTTTAATTTTGGAGAGGCATCCAAAGTTTATGACCAAATTAAAGGCTTGTCTGTAGGAAAGATCATATAAAAGATCCCTTGCTGCTAACTGGAAAGAATAGCCTGAGTGACAGTAGGTTTCCTCTGAAGACCATGTGTTACAAATACTATGTATTTGATGCCTAATAACCACCAAATAAAAAATGTGCTGGAGTGTTGTTAAACAAACATTCATTTCCAGCTTTCTCCCATTCAAGGCCATGTGATGAAGTTACCATATCTGACAGAATGACAGCAGGATGAGATGACATTTCACATTCCTTTCCTTTCATTGTTTATACATGATTACGCCAACATTGACAACAATGAACAACATGCAGCATATGTGATGCATATAATGTAAACTGTATATCACTTTCATGCTTTGGTTATGGTCCAAGCTAACATGTTTTAGGAATTATAATCATTGACATACATATATATGTATCAGTGGCATTATCCTTATCAAATGCTATACACAATGGACAAAAAAATATCACTAGTTATTTGTGGATAAATATCAAAGGTTAATGTTACGCATCTATCTGTCTTGTATTCCAGTTGTCTTTACATAATTTGAATTAAGTTTTTGTTATATTAACTTAAATTAGAATTGTGCAAGGTTTAGATTTCACAATGACAACAAAGTATTTGCTATTGTGTCCTTGGCATTTCCTTCTGGTTCCAAGGCCACTCAAGACAATAATTGTATATTGAGGAAGTGGTTCCTATTAAAAATTGAAATATAAGATGATGAAGAGCATGTGAAGAACATTTGGTGTTAAAGCGATGATTAGTATGTGGGAAAAACATTGATGTTTTTCTCCAGAACATTGACATCCAAATCTGACTGTTACATGTATATTCCACCACATTTGAAATGTAGTAAGTTTTGTTTTTAAATATGAGTTCCATTTGTTATGATTTTTTGTATATTAATCTGTAATGGGATTAGAAGACACTTATTCCCAATGATTGGTTTAACCATTTGAATTGAAATGATCAAATTCTGTATTCAGGGCCAGTGGAGTGCATTTGAAAGTGGGAAGGGGCCACTGTAAAGCAAGTGGCCAAAGCCCAGTAGTGTTTTTGCAGGGACCCCCCCTGCCCCCTACACTGAAAACTCTCCAGATTTCAGCCACTTTATTTTACCACTGAGTCTGAAATTATTTTTATTTAGTCAAAAACCCCTCAACTCCACTGTGCCCATTATTTTGTTAACCACTTCTAGAGTCTATGGAGTCACAGTTTACTTGTTATCAAAGTATTTAAGCATCGGTGAATGTTTGATAAAATAGTCAATGTTTAATAAACACGAACGGATTGCTAGTATTGACAGTTGATCACTGTTTACTGGGTGTTGTTGACCCGCAACACGGTGTTGATAAGTGATCAAAGTGTTCACTAACTTGAAAGAGATTTTACATAAAAGAAATTGGTTTGGTGAGATTTCCTACATCATTCTGTTGACCAATCCATTGACTTGGTTGTCATTTCATATAAAGCAGAGTCATGTTTACTGCTTGCACTACTTAAAATAAAATAATCAACACACTTTTAACCCTATCTTTTATCACAGAATCAATTTTTCATAGTTAGTTCAAAATATTTTAGATTACAAATTTGTGGACTGAATATATGTAAAATTGAAAATCCAAGGTTTTTGAAATGTCTTTTACAGCATTTTGATATCACTTTGAAGCAAAATGTACACCTTTTTTTCTATAGAAACAAAGCTGTTGTAGGATGATAACTGCTGTACAATAGTCTAATGCATTTTAATTGAAATATTGAATATGATCGAAATAAAGGCCAAAACCATCAAACTATAATAGACCTCCTGTGTATTTCGGTATATTTGCATTAAGACCACGTGGGTATGTGTTACATTGATATCATAAAGAGAAATACAGGAAAATACTATTATTTAGCCATTTTAATTTCAGTTTTTCTAAGCAAAATGTGGTGGGGGATAATTATATAGGCCTCCCTGTGTCCCCCATCTCCAGGATTGATGCCCTGGCTGTTGATACAGTTTAGCAGATTATTTTTTAAAATTAAGATCTTTAACAAACTCTTTAACAAACTCTCTAAATGGGAGGATATAAACTCACCAAGTTAATTACCGTACTTTTTTAATGTTTTTGTTGCTATTTATTACTATACATTATCATTCATGATCTTACTTTTCAGATTTAGTTTCATAACAAACAATAATCCACACGTGAGTCACTATGATTAGATTAATTTCATGGAAATATTTCTGACAGTACCCTCCTCAATGTTATGCAGGTGTTATTGCTTCATTCCGTTAATTTTTTATAATGGGAGAAGGTGGGTGGAAATCTTTGTGATTTCACATACTTCATATTATACGTGGCATATTGATCCTTATCCTGCATTCATTATGATGACAAATACTTTACACAATACTTAGATCCACATTTGTCATACTTTATGAATTTATGATAAATAGTTCACGCCATACATGATATGCACATTATGATAAAATCAAATTTATGTAATCTAATATTTCCCCTCAGTATTGATGCTGGTTGGTCTATTGGAAAGGATTGTTTGACACCCCAGCACATTGTTTAATCAGCAGCTATTAGGTGTCTGACATATTGTATTCTATGACTCATGGTCTTTATAGGAAACCTGCTACCACCACATAGGCTACTCTTTCTGATTAGCTACAAGGGATTTTTTAAAATACGCTTCCCATATACAGGACAGCACATACCATGGTCTTAGATAAGCCAGTTGGTTATGAAGCCATGAAATCAATCTTATCATAGTGACTCACATATGGATGATTAGTTTGTTATAAAATGGTCAGTATAATTGGCATACACCTACTCATTCAGCCTTTGCAGATCTCTCACTCCGGGTTGATGCCTGTATCAAGATTAAAAATCCCATGCCTCGATTGAGATTTGATCCCAGTACTTAACAGCCATGAGACCGATAGCTTAACCATTGAACCACTGAGGCTGGTGGTTAGCCTATCGAGTCAGTCTGTTTTAGCTTATTGAATTTATACCATTTTATGAGCCTCAGTGGTCCAGTGGTAAAACGATGCACTTTCAAACTGAAGACCTTGGTTCAAAACCCATAGGAGGCGGGCTCACTCTTGACTATGTGTCAGAATTTACAAATGTTTGACATCCAATAGACTATGATTAATACATCAATGTGTTCTACTGGTGTCGTTAAACAAACACAAAAATTAATTACACCACTTTTTTTTAGATTGCTTATGCAGCCATTTGTTTTCAAATCATTGAAGACTCAATGGGCCATTAATCAAAAACTGCACATTTAAATAATGTTTTATGCATTAACTTAAAAAATTAAAACTTTACGGCTTTAACATTAAAAAAACCCACCTATTTAGCATATACATGTATATTACATCTAGAATATAGAAGCTGCACCACCATTTATATAATCAAAATGTTGTACAATACCAGGGCTCTGTCTAAATATTTGTGAGTAGTTGACCACCCTTCCCCCCCCAAAAAAAACCCAACCCAAAACACCTGCTATCCCATCAAGCATTGTAATTATTTTATTTTTAATTGATTAATTACTAGATAATTACAATTTGATTGCCATAAACTGAAATAATAATTTTACATTATAACAAATGAAGGGGGGAAATGATTTAAAAATAGTTTTATTTCATCACCCATTCTTTTAAATTTTGTTTGCCATTAATAAAACAGAAGTAGGCGTTGTGGTAAATTGATTGAAAGTGAAAGGTTGTTATTCTGGTATTCGGTAGCTTATCTCTTGTTGTCACAGGAAATTATTTACCCAACATGTGATACATATAGGTCATATGATCAGCACATTATACAGTAACGCAGCTGTACATACACAATGGTTATAAGTACGTGTAGAAGAGTTCAGCTCTTTTGTTAGGTTATAGCCTCTGTGTGTAATACTATCACAGTCTTTCTGAACTAGTAGCTCAAACGGTAGTGTGTCTGCCTGTGAAGATGTCAGTCATCAGATCAATCCTTCTCAGTTAACCCATTTATAGTTGGGCTGTTTTCCATTCCAACCTGTGGTTCACAACTGGTTCATCAAAGGCTGTTGTATGTGCTGTGGGACATTGCTTATTGCTGCTTACTGGAAAGAGTTGTCTCTGTGGTGGCAGCAGGTTCCCTTTAAATAAATGTCAGAATGACCATATGTTTGATGTCCAATAGCCAATGATAACTTAAAAATCAATGTGTTCTACTTCTAGAGGCATGGCTAAATAAAACAAACTTTCGTGTTTCTGAACTGGTACCATTGTCCATACATAGCATTTATTAGTACATGTGCAAAAGTGGTCTGACAGCCACTTCATGATAATGACCATCTTTTGATAACAGCTACAGTACTTTAGATGTGTCTTTCATAATGAATATTTTAGTATTTTAACCTGTATATAAAAGTCACCTGCTCTTATTAATCACTTTTAATATATCGCTTGACTGGCTTGTATGTACAGATTTGACTGTTCACAGTTTAACCTGTTCATATGGTCACCTGTATTAAGTAACCACATGTCTTAAAAGGTCACCATTATGTTTTCCCAAATCAGCTAATTTAGTATAATTGAACCTGTTTTAAGCAGCCACCTGTCTTAAGAGGCCACATTTTGATACTCCTTTGAGTGGCTGCTTAAGACATGTTTGACACTATGTATACACAGTTTGAGGTGTAATAATCTAGGACACCAGATATAGCTCACCAAGATACTATGGTATTGAACTAATTGATGGTGGAGTGCCAGGTTGAGCTGTTATGGGAGGTCACATTGGACCTTTAAATGTACTCACTGGCCTATTTCCTTGATACACATCTAAGACAAAGTAAAATGTAAAATTAAATTAATGTCTTTGTAATTTCTTCTACCCCTCAATTTATTATTTTTATTTCATAAAGTTTCATGTAGAATTGGCAGTTTTAGCAATTTGCATATCCTGTAAGTTCTTCGCCAAGTATTCTATAGTAGTAACTTTTTTTTTTTTTTTCTTTGGTTTGTTTTGTCAGATATATGGTTATTTTGACACGTAGTCAAGTGTGAGCCAGCCTCCAATGGGTTTTGAACCACTGTCACCAGCTTGCGAGTCTGATGTTCTACCACTGGACAACTACCCTTTGGGAAACTATTCATTGTTAAATAATGTCTTTCAATATTCTGACAATTACTACATGCACATTGTGTCCTTTACATATTTAAAAAAAAATTAATAATAAAAATATAATGAAAAGGTACATATGCCACATGAGCTGTGGGAATAGAGGTTATGGCTTTTTTCTTCTTTTTGATAATTTGTTCTAAAGACATTTTTTTTTTCTTAGCTTAAACTAGTGTCTGAACAATTTTAGAAACATTTTAATTTTATTTTGGCAGTATGTTCATAATATAAATCAAACTTACACTATTTTATGTTTATAACATTTAATATATTTATGATTTGACATAGATCAGCTGATGGCCATGCAATTATTGCTGCATAACATGAAAGAGCCTACAAATTGGGAACCAAATGACTATGACTGATTTCTTTGATATGCATGCACTTGATGGAAATTTGCCATATTGCTGAGTTAACTCACGAAGTGTGATACAAGTACAAAGATATTTTTAATGAGCATGTATTAGCTTCTGGCATCACTTAAGGCATATCTGATACATGTGAACATAACATGTCATCAGGTTCTTAAAAAATTATGAAAGTTTTTGATCCTCATATTTTTTTCTTATTATTTCCTATACTCGTTATTTATTCATTGCCTTTGCTTGTATTTTCGTCAGTATTTACATAATTATCACATTTATAACATATATATATATATAATAGTCTCACAAAAAGTTGAAATTTTTTTTTTTCTTTTAAGTTCGATGATTATTTCTTTATAGAAGTTCAATGTCTTATTGTCTTTAGAAAGTTATTACCATAATTTATGTCTTGTCACTTTAGAGGCCTTTATTATGCAGGTAGCTGAGTTACATGCAAGGACAAAAAGAAGAGAGTTTGTTTAACAACACCCCTGTATATTGGCTAATCAGCTACTACATATTATTAGATAAAAGTTTTATTTAACGATGCTTCTAGAGCACATTGATTTTTATCTTATAATTGGCTATTGGTCGTCAATCATATGGTCATTGTGACATATGTATTTAGAGGAAAACTGCCACTGCCACATAGGCTATTCTTTTCCAATAAGCAGCAAGGGGTCTTTTATATGCACCATCCCGCAGACAGGATTCCTAGGAATTAAGAGGGCTTCAAGGCAATTTTGAGGACACATCAGGCACACAACAACAAATGTGAGTTTCCATGGAGACAAGCAAGGAAAAAAGGGTATGGCATTATTTGCCTTCGTTAGAAATGAAATTAAGAGGGCATTGCAAGGGATAGGGCAGCATGGCAAATTCCTCAATGCCTTGAAATTCGACCCCTGTTGTTATACACATTCTAATTTTTAACTGTTTGTTGGCATTATTTATATTGGTAGCAGGAAAAAGAAGTTATCTCTCTACAACCTCCAATTATCACCTATAATGATACAACTTCAGCTGCTTGTTCTTATACACATCCCACGCTATAAATTATTCTGTCGGTAGAAACTTACAAAAATATACCAGTATTATGAATATTAACTACCTTCAGAGTTGCCAAGTACACACTTGATCCACATTATAAAACATCTTGAAAATAACATACAATTTACTGGTGTTTATACGTGTGGAAAGAGCACAAAGTCACGTTTATCAGGAATGGTGGTGCTAACAATACTGTACTAAAACACTTATAATATAACCAAATGATTGCAGATTAGCCAAAGCATTTTGTATAAATAATCTTTTATCTACAGCTGAAAACAACACCACACCATTTCCATGGAAACCAAAATGCTATATATATACATGTAGTTCTGGCAGAAAGCAGTGCTTTCCATATAAAGTTTGCTCTTTTTGTTGGCTTCTCTACTAGACTTGATGCCAGGTTTTATTCATGTGGGAGTTCATTTTCTTTTTATTATTCCATTTTCAAAATGTTAAAAATAAAAAAAAACAATAGTGGATTTATTCACAAGTAAGTTATTGGACACCAAATTGATTACACATGCACCCTTGGCAACCATCCATCTTCAGTAGATTTTCCTATATTCAATTTACGCTATTTGGAACATGGATATTTGTCGATTACTTTAGTTTGTGTGAACCGAGGCGAAAAAGGACAACAGTTTTGAAAATAACAAAAAAGTCCTATGTTCCATTTTTTTCATTACTTTTTTAAATAATAATTAAACATTACTCCATTGAAAACATGTTGTTTGACATGGATCAAATTCACAATCAAAACAGGATGGTGGTACAGTTTATTGTAAGTGGAGGGACTGCAATTTTTTAACATTTGGGACATCTCACTTTCATAAACATACATGTAGGAATTTTGCGTTAATAAATACATTTTTGCAAATATGACTTTGATATTAAATTTTGATAATTATAATTATGATAAAATAACTGTACATCATAAAAATACAGTATATAAATCTAACACTCCCATTTGTATATGGATTTGTTTGACCGCTGCATAAAATCAAACAAGCCAGTCAAAGTAACATGGGTTCAAAATACGTAAACAATACTTTTGACTGCCATTCAAATAATGCTGGTATTTACCACAGGAAAAAAAATGACCACTGGTATATTAAAATTAGATATGCAACAATTAAAGAATCATTGGTAATTTCCAGCCAGTGACTTGGTCTCTGTCTACATAATGGTTAGCACCAGTCCAATAGCCATGACTGTTATACCTGGATCTGTCCAATAGATATGACTGTTACACATGCATCTGTCCAATAGCTATGACTGTTACACATGCATTTGTCCAATAGCTATGACTGTTACACATGCATCTGTCCAATAGCTATCACTTATACATGCATCTATCCAATAGCTATGACTGTTATACATGTATCTGAACCATAGCTATGACTGTTATACATGCATCTGTCCAATAGCTATGACTGTTATACATGTATCTGTCCAATAGCTATGACTGTTATACATGTATGTGTAATCACACAGAGATGCACAGGCTTAAATTTCTCTTTTTAAAAATCATGAAAAAGCAGTCCATTAATTATACCATACAGACATTTTTCTCATTATAAATATAAAATTATAGTAATTAAAGCTTTAAAAAAGTCCATTAATTTGATGATGCAGACAATCTGTCTCAACATAAACATGACATTGGCTTCACATTAAAAGAACATGTATACAAAATAACATCTTGGCAACCAAATTACTGGTTTAAAAAATGGATGACATGGGCGTAGTTTCCGTTGGCACTTGTCTAATGTACTGTGTTTACTTGCATTATGAACAGAAGTGGGTAAAGAATGTTGGATCTTCCAATGTGGTTTTTGTTAGTTCCATGTTGATATGTTATTACTGGTAGTAAAAATCATCAGTTAATAACATTTGATTGCCTTAAAAGAAAGTTAAAAAAAAGTTTTTTATTTAACAATGCCACTTGATGACATTGATTTTTATCTTATCATCTGCTATTGGATGTCAATCATGTGATCATTTTGACATATTTATTTAGAGGAAACCTTCTGCTGCCACATAGGCTAGTCTGTCCAATAAGCAGCACAGGGACTTTTATATGTATCGTCTCACAGACAGGACAGTACATACCACAGCCTTTGATGAACCAGTTGTGGACCTATGGTTGGAACGGAAAATTGCCCAAACTGCAAATGGGTCCACTGAGAAGCATTGATCCAATGACTATTTCACAGGCAGACTCGCTACCATTTGAGCTACATTCTGCTACTGTCTTAAAAGAAACCTGTTGAATAGCTGTTTTCATTGTACTATATCTACTAATCTTTGGTATCATTTATCCATACAGCTGAGCTGCATCTGGCACACAAAGGGTGTATGTAGGTTTCCGAAGCTATCCCACATTTATCTTGAAATCAAAAGATATTCCACATAAAACTTGTATTTAGGTGAGAAACAGTTTTTGGTTATTTTTACCATTATCTGCTACCCCAACTTAAACCTTTTGGTTCTGAAGCAACGATTTAGTGAATTAAAAATGATGTATGGTTTCAGCCATGTAATTTAGTTTTCTTTACATATTTCTTTACTTTTTTCCACACACAGAATATTCCATGCACATTCCATGCACATGCTGAGTCTATTATTACTTCACAACTAAAAATAAAATCTGACATGCTTACAAAGCATGTTATATGTATTCATGTACATATATTACATAATACAGTGCAGTCAATCTAAATTTAAATAGGAAAAATTAAATGGTTCCAAGATTGATATTTAAAAATTAATCCAACCTTCTTTCTAAAATAGAGAATAGAACATAGCTTAAGAGGTAGAGCTTCCATCTGAGATCAGATGGGTGATCAGATCAGTCCCCTTTAGTGGACACATTTGGGGTAGTTCTCTTTCTAATCATTGGATCACTACTTGGGTAACACAGATCATGGTATGTGCTGTTCTTTCTGTGGTAAAACTGAGGTGTCAGACATGATATTTGTGAAACTTGGTTCACAGAAGAAACAAACCATCCATCACATGGGCTACTATTTCCATCTGTAACAAAGGGTCTTTTATATACAACTTCCCACAGACAGGATGGCACGTGAGATCTAAACCATGGCTTTGGAAATAAAGAAGAAGAAAAATATCACAAATAACATATGAAGACATCAAAAGAAAAACCATTAGGGTCACATTGAAGTTACTGAAAAAAAATTAAACTCATATTTGAGGACTCTGATCGTTCTGCATGTATAGGGACATTTGAAAACAAGCATCTTCGTATGTAGTTATTGATTGCAGTATCGGGTCAAATTATGGAACTTTGTGACCCTGGGCCCATATTTTCAAAGCTCTCTTAGCACTATGATATCATAAATTTGTCTTAGTGACATCATTTTTTGTAGTCACTGTATACAAAAATCATGAAAAATTATGTCACTAAGACAAATTCGTAGCTACGAATGCCTAAAAAATACCGGCCCTAATCATTTTGCCATTGATGTCTTCATATATTTAATAGTCATTATGTAACTGATAACTACTGATTAAAATGGGTATTGTTAAACAAGTAGGGATTCATTTATAAAGTCTGTTCTAGTTAAAGTAAAGTATGTTTTATTTAACCAAGCCTCTAGAGCACATTGATTTTTATCTGATCATCGGCTATTGGACGTCATTCATATGGTCATTCTGACATATGTCTTTTAGAGGAAACCCGCTGCTGCCACATAGGCCAATCCTTCTGACAAGCAGCAAGAGATCTTTTATATGCACAGTCTCACAGACAGCACAGCACATTCCACAGCCTTTGATACACCAATTGTGGACCACTGGTTGGAATGGAAAATTGCCCAAACTGCAAATGGGTCCACACAGAAGGATTGATCCAACGACCAACCAGTTCACAGGCAGACACGCTACCGTTTGAGCTAGATCCCGCTACCCTGTTCTAGTTAAATGCAAGTGTTTAAGCATTGTGAAAGAGACTTCATAAAATGGGTTGATATTCTTTAAATGCTTGATGGTGTTTTGCATTTTGAGTTCATTATAGTACAGCCTTGATTCTCTGACCTTTGTAGACAACTCACAACATGCTGTTTAACCTTTAGCCTTTACCACCTTTTACTTTGAACTCCCCATCTGTTATCCACCAGTTACTGATTCTTCTGTTATGACATTTTAAACCATTACAAAGCCAACAAAATGATTACATTGGATTGTACAAGTGCATTACACCTTCTTTAACATTAGAAATCAAAATACAAGTAACATTGTTTTTTGCAACCTGGTTAAAACTGCAGTGTATCACACTATTTACAGTTTTTTCTCTATAGGTTAAACAAAAATACTTCCAAGTTTCGGTGAATGTATATCTTGATCTGGCAGCTAAATTAAACTATTTGAAGGAAGTTGTGTTGAAATGTTTAAATTGGTAGGCCTAATACATGTATGGGAAGCTTCATAAGTGGCATTTACAATGCACTAACATGCTGGAATGCAAGCATAGGAATTTCTGTTTTATTGTGTTAATGTGTGAATACCCATGTGGTATATGATGTACCGTCTGTTGTACCAGTCTGTTGTACCACGTGCATGCACAGAAGTAATTTTTGAGTTGTCTATGTTTTTACTTAATGACATAAAAGTGATCTTGGACAGTATTACCATTCACACTTGGCAGTTAGATATATATTACTGTAGTATGGCCTTGGTGATGCATTGTTTTGGTTTTGTCATCATGGTTGGTTCATATGCTGTCTGTTCAAGACAGAGGTTAGTGTTAATAGGAGAATGTTAATGGGAGAAATGAAACCTGCTGCTGCCACACTAGTGTGGCTGCACTTACAAAAAAGCAGCAAGGGATATTTTATATGTGCTTTCCCACAGACAAGATAGCATAGATCAATTGAGGAGCACTAGTCATGTGCATGTATTCTAATTTTTTGACCCATTTGCAGTTTGGCCTATTTTCTATTTCAACCATTGATCTACAGCTAGTTCATCAAAGGCCATGATATGTGCTGATGTACATATAAAAGACCCCTTGTTGCTTGTTGGAAAGAGTTGCCTATGTGGCAGCAGTGAGATTCCACTAAGGAAATATGTCAGAACGACCACATTTGATGTCCAATAGCTGATGATAAGATAAAAATCAATGTGCTCTAGAGGCATCGTTAAATAAAACAAACTTTACTTTT
>JAULBS010108655.1:0-15309 GCA_032355785.1 Symmetromphalus regularis | reverse complement strand
TCTCTCTCTCTCTCTCTCTCTCCCTCTCTCTCTCTCTCTCTCTCTCTCTCTCTCTCTCTCTCTCTCTCTCTCTCGCTCGCTCTCTCTCTTTGTCCAAAACGGACGGGCTGCTTATTGATTATTGGTTATTGATTTGCAATAATCAATAAGCATTAAGTTCCAGAACTCTGTGTGTGTGTGTGTATGTGTGTGTTTGTTTGTTCAGGGACGGACATGCTTATTATTGCAATAATATGCATGTCCGTCCCTGGACAAGTTGGTTGGGGGGGGGGGGGGTGACTTAATACTAGCTGACCGGAAACAAATTAATCGTTTCTCTATTTTTTATATATATGATATATACTAGGCTATATAGGATACTCTTTTCAAATGATCCTATGATTAGCGAAACCTCTAATCATACATTAAAATTCAGTTACCCACATATTGGTAAAACGCATTTATAATGGTACACATCAAACTTGACCGACCTCACTTAAACCGTTTTATATGAGCTGTATATAGGATCAAGCGCCAAATAAACTAATAAAATACTATTTTATAAATTAGCATATGCTTTATTATAATTAATTAAAGAAAGAAAAATTATGCACATCTTGCTCGTGCAATACAAGTTCCAGTGACGACTGTTCACGGTAAGTGTAAATATCCTTTTAGATGATAGTATATGAATTTGTTGTTTACGAATCGGTGCTTGTAAAAATTTCTTTCTTTTTCTTATTTGCAGATAGTTTTATGCAGTTAAGAGGTACATTTTGTGTTTAGATGAATATTTAAATTTGTATTTGGAATTTATAAACTATGATTTATGTGAGATAGTTGGTCAACTGTTTTCTTACAGTCCATCCATATTTTATGAAAGCTTAGAAATATCTGTGTCACTTTAAAATGGCGACATCAGCACAAAATTCGGTCAAGACAATAGAGTCGACTGGGTAATTTCGTATAGTAGGCAAACTTCGTACACTTGAAATAAACATGATATGTCTTAAATTTTGTTGGATTTTAATAACCCAACATGCAAGTTAATTATCGTGAGTGATGTTGCAGTGAGTTTCCAGCTGTTCATGTCAATATCAAGTTTAGGCAAACGCATTCTGAGATTCACTGCCACATTGGGCATGTCCTAATTTATCAGTTGTTCATAAAATCACTTCGGTGATGAGAACATTACCAACTATCAATAACAACCATTATGGTTGGTGTACGTCATTAACATTTTAACAATTAAATAATATATAATGAAAGGTCATAGTACTGAACTTTATTGCTTTGTTTAACTTATTAAGTTTTATCAAACTTAAAGTTAAACATATTGCATTGGAATTTTTTAAAATAATTTTTAGAAGAATTTTGTTTGAACCTGCCCCAGTTCCCAAAAGGATAGTGTTTTTGAAAATAATGTGCTTAATTTTGTTCATATTATACTTACAGGTGTGTTGCTGTTGAATTCTGCCACTATAGTCTGTTTTAGTGTTTACGCTACTTGGAACATGGATTATTTTTTAATACTTTATTTTGTGTGAACCTAGGCGAAAAAGGACTTGAGTTTTGGAAATAACAAAAATGTCCTATGTTCCTTTTTTTTCATTACTTTGTTCAATAATAATTTGAAATATCCATTCAACTCGATTATATTTGACAACAGCAACATACATGGCAGACGACATCATTACAAAGTGAGGTAACTCACATTCCGAACATCTCGGTCATTTTCGGTAATCATATCTTGTTCATCGTTTTTACTTTAATAAATAAATCTTTGCAAATATGGTATTAATATTAACTAATTAAGTTATGATAAATATATTTATAAAATAGTAACCACGTACCATAAAAATACATTATATAAATAATTATCTAACATGGGGATTCTATTTGTATTTGTCCGACATCTGCAAAATGGTGATCAAATTAATGCTAGCTTGAAATGCCAAAACAATATTTTTGACTGCCGTTTAAGCAATACAGAACCAATGGACACATCAATTCAAAGAAAAAATGGGACATTTTTTATTTTGAAAAATATCAACATTAATGAGGTAAGTTATATATTTTGGTTTTTATTCGTCAAAAACAATGTTCCAAGTAGTGTAAACAGACTATAGGTACCCCCAACAACACTGCAAAAATGTACAAAATTTAGTATAGAACTGTGAACAAGTTTCTGACTCCCTGACCCAACTTTTGACTAGCATACGATGGGGCAGTCATGATAGACAGCCCATACGTGTTCATGAATTATCACTAGTTATTAAGAGTCAGAAACTTTATCACAGCTCTGTATTCACTTTTTGCCGAATGGTAAGGGTTACTTAGTGACCGAATTCAACAATAACACCTGAAAGCACAATATGAACCAAATTAAGCACATTATATTTAAAAACATTGGCGATCATTACCAAGCACAAAAAATTAGCTATCCTTTTGGGAACCGGATCAACCCTCGTACCTGTAGTCTGATAGCATATGTAGTCAAATTGTTTTGTCAGTTGTTAAATGGATGTCAAATTCTTTCCAGAGAGAGTTCTGATTTTTCTGCAATCAATGTACATAATGGATGAGGAAAGAAAAGGATTATATATTTAATGACACCAGCACATTGTTTTATTATATGGCGATTAGGTGTCAGACACATGTTGTTTTGGGATTCATGGTCCTAGGAGTAAACCTGCTACTACATATAGGCTACTCTTTCCGATTTGTAGCAAGGGATTTTTTATATGTGCTTTCCCTAAGTCAGGATACCACATAACAACATCCTTTGATGAACCAATTGTGGACCACTGGTTGGTGCAAGTGGTGTACACCTACCTTTGAGCCTTGTGAATCACCTGTTCTGGGTTGGAGCTGGTAGTGGTATTGAGATTAAAAAATATGATGCCTCAACTGAGATTTTATCCCTACCAGCCACAAGTCCTACTGCTTAACCACTGCATCACTGTAGATGGTAAGGAGCGGGATGTAGCTCAAATGATAAAGTGTCAGCCTGTGAACCGGTTGGTCGTCAGATCAATCCTTATCAATGGACCCATTTGCAGTTGGGCTATTTTCTGTTCTAGCCAGTGGTCCACAACTGGTTCATCAAAGGCCGTGGTATGTGCTGTCCTGTATGGGATGGTGCATATAAAAGAGCCCTTGATGCTTATTGGAAAGAGTAACCTATGTGGCGGCAGTGGATTTCCTCTAAATACATATGTCAGAATGACTAAATGATTGACATCCAATAACCGATGATAAAATATAAATCAATGTGTTCTAGAGGCGTCGTTAAATAAAACAAACTTTACTTTTCACTGTAGCTGGTGGATGTGGATGAGATGCTAAGATTTCATTGACATTATCCATAATTACCTTTCCTTGCTAAAACGCTGTACAGGTATTTGTATGAACACCATGTAGATTTAACTGATGTTTTTGGTTTTTTTTGCTTCAGATCTAGTATCATCATGAGGACGCCACCAGGATTGATAGAGGAGGAAGCGCGTGAGAACGTCACACCTAATGTTGAAGTAGATTTCTCCGAATACATGTGGATGGCTGAGGAACTTGATGAATTTGACAGACAGGTTTCTATAACTTTATTTTACATAAATTTGTTATCTGTTTTACATACATGTACTTTACATCGCCTTGCTGCGTCAGGCTTCAAGAAATGAATAAACTTAGGAAACTTGATTCATGTGATAGCTACACAACGTTTAGGTCATCATAATGAATGATTGGTTACTTGAAAGGCCAAGTATATAATAAGATTACAGTCCTTGCTCACCTTGCAATTTTCTAATGTCACTTGGTTTTTAATAATTGTTTAATGTATATGTAAAAAGAGGTAATGTTTATTGTTTAGTCACTGTTTTTCCTATTGTTTGGTCATTGTTTTTCCTATTGTTTAGTCATTTTTTTACATCATTAACGTGTTTGTAAATAGCAGGTGGATGAAGAGTTGCTAGAAGAAGCATTCATTGAGGCATGTTTTACATCATTAACGTGTTTGTAAATAGCAGGTGGAGGAAGAGTTGCTAGAAGAAGCATTCATTGAGGCATGTTTTACATCATTAACGTGTTTGTAAATAGCAGATGGAGGAAGAGTTGCTAGAAGAAGCATTCATTGAGGCATGTTTTACATCATTAACATGTTTGTAAATGGCAGGTGGAGGAAGAGTTGCTAGAAAAAGCATTCACTGAGTCATGTTTTACATCATTAACATGTTTGTAAATGGCAGGTGGAGGAAGAGTTGCTAGAAAAAGCATTCATTGAGTCATGTTTTACGTCATTAACATGTTTGTAAATGGCAGGTGGAGGAAGAGTTGCTAGAAGAAGCATTCATTGAGGCATGTTTTGAGGAAATGTTTGCTGAGGAGGAGGCTGCACACTGGTCACAACAGAACAATCACGGGCAGTTCCTACCTCAGATGCCGGTCCATCCAGAAGTATGCTCGCTAGAAGAGTCTCTACGTCAGCTCGAGATCGCTAACTGCAGTAAAGTACCTGAAGAAGTGAGTCATTAGCCACTCTAAACACCTGAGTTAATTACTCACAAACAAGGATGGTACAGCAGGGGGATAAGGGAAGGGGGTGGGGACATTTGCTCACTGCCACAATAATCTGGTGTACACTTTTTTTCGACAATAGGCACCCCTAAAATTTTCATGTTTTACATTTATTGAGTATGTTGTATGCTCTCTTCAAATGACTGATGGCACCCCTACTCAGTCTTGCCCTCCACCAATATTTAAATGATTGTGTCAGTCCTGATAAATACTCATCACATCCATGTTTTAGCACAGCTGTTTTAAATAAAAAGTAAGTAGTTACTTGCTGATAGGTGTTATGTTGAAAAGTTCAACTATATTTTACCATATCTCTTGCCTAGTTTTAAAAACTATATTAAAAGTATTTACAGTACAATTGTTCACCTTGTTTGTTAGAAATAAGTTTATTTATTTTGTGCAATGTTTTGCTGTGTATCTTCTGGCTATAGGATTTCAAATTTCATGGGAAACATTTGTTCAGTTCCAAGCTTTTGGATCATGGGAACCGAGTGGAAATTGTTTTTCGGTAATCCAGTGTAACACAGTAGTGATACCAAAATTGTGGGAAATGAAATTTCGGTTCCGTCATTTTGACGACACAGTACCGACACGCTACCGGTAACAATCGTTACCATGAAATCCTGTGGTTTAAATGAGAATCTAAAATTAGATGAATATTTAACATTGCCTTTGCTTTGGATTTATTTTTACAGATGTTTAATCAAATTGAATTTATTATAATTTAATTATTATTTAAGTAAAATTGTAATGTTTCAGGTTGTTTCAAACAGCAAGTTGAATCCTGAGGCACCCGAGTTTGTTCCGCGTTATCTCAAGTCATGATTGCATTCCCACAGTATGTGACCGGGTTTGTTTCGAGAGTTCAGTCAGCTTGAGCGAGGTCCAAGTGCTGGTGATGATGATCATCAGCCTCCTTACCTCAGCATTATTCCAAAACGTGTGCTGTCGTGGTTGCCTCTTATGTATAGACTGCATGTTTACTAGAATAAATCATCAAATTACAGGCAGTTGTCATCTTGAATATAATTTAAAACATTGTCACGTCCATAATTTTATATCTTCTTCTCATTCAAAACAAATTACAGATATATCATTTAACAAACTGTTTTCATTTTAACTATCATGTCAGTTCAATTCAGTTATTTTAAATTCTGGCAGTTTTGGCATACATTTGAGTGAGCATGTGACAGCATGGCATGTAAGATTTCCACAAAAAATATGATACTATCAGAATTCCTAAGACATTTTAAGAAACTTATCCAATGGAAATTTGTTTCAATCCAACATCATAGACATTGCAGGATTTCAAAACCTATCAATTCAAAACTATTACCCAGGGTTCGTCTAATTCCTTTGTGAGGATTCTTGATAAATTATTCTTCACTTTCTGTATTTGAATAACTGGGATCTTTACTAAAACTTTATTGATTTTTCTTAATTTTGAATTTAACACTGTTAATAGGATATAAGAAATCCTTTCGACATAATTCAGCTGATCATGGAAACAGTTACTAAATGGTGAACTTTGTGTTTTGTTGAGGAGAAAATATTAAATTATTGAACTAATGTTATTACTGTGTCTTTTTGACTAACTTTATGGACTTTGGTCATATATATATATGTTTAATATTCATATAATGGGATATCACATAAAAGCCTACAACTTGGCAACAACTTAAAATCGAGAAAATGTGTCTAAAAGCAATAAAACATTAACATGCCTATTATATTGTTTGTTTTGATCTAACATAGCATTGTCTTTGTCATATAAAATTAGAACCAATAAAATGTTAATTAATTGAATCAGATTTAATATGCAGAGGTAAAAATGTATAATAGAAATTTAAATATTGCGTTTATTTTGACGTGAGTGATGTTATTATTATATTTTTTTATCATATAATAATCCCTGTTATCTGAGATTTTGTTATATGTGGTAATTAACTTCAATGTGAAACCATATAAAACAAAACACAAAAAATGTTTGCCAAGTTGTAGATTTTTCTATGTGACACTTCATGTATGTTTTAAATCTTCTGTAGTTTTAAAATTAATGAGTGTCATCTTTAGTCATTTATGAAAATGGTCAAAGATGAGGAAGCAATACTTCAGTTATTTATTCTTGCAGAACCAGGTATTATTTGACTTTTCTTGTTTTGAATATTCATTTTTTTTATTCAGTACTTCCTGCATGTCAACTGATTTATATTATCATAGTACCATCACAATTTATTTTCTTCAGTTATAAAAACAAAAAGTGAAAATTCAGTTTCATTGTCATTTTCCAGTATTACATCTATTATGAATGAAATTTCTTATAGAGACGAGATGTTAATTCATGTTAAAACTTGAAGGTGAATTTCATTCTTACTAGTATTACGGGTAATAACTGATTTCTCGTGAGAAAAGAAATCCTTCAAGAAAAAATGAATTGGATGTGGAATTGATTAAAATATAAATATTTATCAGCAAAAATTGCAAATTGTTCCACCAGCTATGATAACGTCATCTATGTATTTCTGTCATTTAATTAAAACTTTTAAAAGGTTTTGAAACAATGGAATAAATTGATAAAATACTGTTAGTGAGTTACTGGATGAAGTGAAAAAGAAAACTGGTTAATCTTGAACGTGGCTAATATATCACGTCTGCTGGATCAGTATCAGTCAAAATTTACTAATTTGACACAATGTCTGCTAATCTGTCAGGTTTACTACACCAGTAATTAATAATGATATATGTAGCATATCAAAACCACAATTTATTATTTAATACCAGACATATCAGACACCACACTTTACCTGTTATCTAAGATACACTGTTTCAAACCATACTCAATCTGTTATATAACGCCTCATTTATCGAACATCCCACTTTTATCTATTAATCATTGACAATTCGGTTATATAAGTAATTTTCTTAACCTGTGTTGTAACCTGTTGATTCTATGTGTTTTCAGATCTTAATATTTCTTTACATAAGAAATAAGAATACTCTATGGTCTTTTTGAATAGTTGTGAGTGTGTATGTGCATTGTGTGCCTGCTCATAAACATGAGATAAATCCAAGCTCAGTCTGTACAGGTGTTTTCTCCACCCCTGTGAGAAAGCAGATGTGATTAGAGGGTGGAGAATTCACCACCAACCTGCTGTGATCAACCATAGATCTGAACCCAATAGTTCATTACAACCCATCTTATTTAAGTAGCTTTGTGTCATATTGTCTTTCACAGCTTGTGACCTTAAAATTCATTGTTTTAACTTTGCATGTTTTATATACAAGTTAGAACTATGTAATTCTAGGGTTGTGTAGTGTTGGGCTTATTGGAATCGGATTCTTAGGGAAATCATCCAGGTAGAGAATTTTTTTTTTATAAACTTGTTAATTATAAATAGATTTTTTTAACCTCAGACATTTTTCTTCTTTGAAACATTTCAAAAACAAGTAAATGGTGAGAAATTATTTCTAGTTGGCCATCTAGCTACACTTTATTGATTTGAATAATTGGGATGGAGAATGTGTTGGGATATTAATTAACAGATGGTAAAACAGTTTAATATTAAAGGGTTACTTAGTAACATACAGGAAACAAAACTCTTAACAGACTGAGTTACACCAGAAAATGAATGTTTAAAAGTGATATCATTTTGTTTTTTATTAGATATCTGACATGGTATTTGTGATGCATAGTTTACCATAGAAACTATACTTTAAGGTATCAAATAAACTTTTGGTGAGTTCGACTCTTGTAATAAAAACAGTGTGTAGACGTGTAGGGTTTTAATATAGTTTATCTGTTCATTATGTATTAAAGGTTTCAGTTTGGAGAAAGTGAAAGTAAACAATAAATGCCATATACAAATTCTTTGAGCTGGAATCAAACTAAGAATGTCCACAGAATTGTTTAATTTTTGTTTGAAGCTTTTCTAATAATTCACACATTATCTCCCCTTAAGGGCTGGTTTAGCATCAAGTGTACATTCTTTCGTTGACATTTTAAATAATATAATTAATTTGTGTTTGTCTGTTTCATCAGTAGTATACGCAGTTAATTGTGACAGAGTCTGCATAAAAGGGAACAGAAGGCATTGTATCACTG
The DNA here is from genome assembly GCA_032355785.1 of Symmetromphalus regularis. Lineage (NCBI taxonomy): Eukaryota > Metazoa > Mollusca > Gastropoda > Neomphalida > Neomphalidae > Symmetromphalus > Symmetromphalus regularis. The sequence continues at coordinate 6,653 of JAULBS010108655.1, read as the reverse complement.
ATAGAAAACTTAAATGACATGAAATGGCAATGTCGCATATGTTTTAGGAGCTGTTTATCAGAAATGATAACATGATCATTTAACTAGATATTTTAATATTAAAATACTATCATAAATCTCCATACAATATGCCTACATGTTTTATAACATGAATATTTTATGTCACTGTTTAAAAATATAATGACATTATTTCAGGCAACATGACCTTGGCTTCAAATGTTTGGTACATAGATAGGGTTTTTGTTTATTCTCAAAACCTAATTCAGATTGTCTGGTGAATCTGTATATTTTGCTAAGCAAAAGTGAATGTAATTCTACATTTTTATTAACAATAATAAATACTGAAGTCTATATAAAATCACTGCATGATGCTTCAAATATCAGATTTATGTTAATGTGCTATTTATCACCTCTAATCTGTCTTTCCATGTCTAAATGGATATGAAAAGTTTTTGTATCAAACTTTCTAAGTGACTTCATATATATGACATCAAATAATGAAAGTGGTAAATTCGTCAGAAAATTAAAAAGTCTCATTTAGTGTACCTTGGGGTATTTTTTTTTGCCTACATTTATTTGTGGCATCATGAAATTGGATAATTTTGTTCTTTACATTGTCACTGAAGATGAATTGCATTTACATATATATATTGGCAGTTGAATATAATTTATGGCAAATTTGCTATAAATAAATAAATTTCAATTATAATGATTATAGTTAAAGGCATTTCATTGGTCTAACCATAGCAATGTGATTACCTTGGTGTTTCCATGAATGTAAATGATGTGTTTGGATACTGCTTTTTAACTGCAGTGTTTACAAACTATTTTAAGACTAGCCCTAAGGGGTATCAATCTGTGTAGTTTATGGAAAAAATGTGATTTATAACAACAGTTAACAAAAATAAACACTGGTAACAAATATAATAAGACATTTATCATAAAAATAAATGTGTTTTGTCAAAGGAAGGTCTAATGATAACTAGTGAACTAATTGAAATTTTTGCAATGATGACTCCAAAGAAAACTATTTCTTTATGATGACTTCATGATTATTTGATTCATTGAACTTTGTGTTATTTAGCAATCTGTTATATACAAGAACCCCCCCCCCCCAAAAAAAAAAAGAAGAAAAAAACTAATAAATAAAATATGTATTTTTTTGGTGTTACTATTAATACGTATGTTTTAAATTTAATTATATGGATTGTCCCTAGAAGTTGAAATTTTCTATTTACATGTGGTAGCGGTATTTTATTAATATTTGATTATTTAAGTATCTATTTATGGCACTAAAGTGCTATCAAGATGCATGTATAGTACTACTCAGTGTGACACTAGAAATTGGCAGAATTTAATATTTAAAAACATTTCTACTCATTTAATGCATTGTGTGTTAAATAAATGGGATAACCTTTATATAAACAATATATTGAAAAACTGGAGTTGTTATTTTGAAACGTTAATATAAAAAATTATAAAATATTTTTCTATGACAAATATTTCCTTTTATAACAAATACTCTGTTTAAGTTTCTAATACTCTTAGAAAGACAAGTTACTTGATATAATACACCATTTTCTAGTGTCTCCAGTGTAGTTGATTTGCTTTTCTCTCTAGATTGTATACAATAAGTGCATGTATTTTTGTGATGAGAAAAAAAAAATGAAAGTAAACTGTGCTTGTCATCAAAATATATATTTTGGTGCTTGTACAGATAGTGAAGCATGTCATTTATTCATTGTTGACTTTTCCACTTATCCGGTTTCAATAAATGAAGAAAATATTTTATATTTTCAATCAAAATCTGACTTCATTGTTGTTTTTCCAAGAACAATTGGGAACATTTTTTAAGATGACAGAAACAAAATATCTTTCCCATGGGGAAATAGAGCACAAAAAGTCGTACCTACCCAACAGATGCTGTGGAAAATGGAAGAGTATTTTGATCTAGAAAATACACTTATTGCAACGGGGAAATACTGCACAAAATGTCTTAGCCACCCAACAAAGTGAGCCTCAATAGTCCTGTGGTAGAACATCAGACTCTCGTGCTGAAGACAGTGGTTCAAAACATGTTAGAGGTTGCCTCACACTTGACTATGTGTCAATATTACCAAATGTTTGACATCCAATAGCCGATGATTAATACATCTATGTGGTGTAAAAAAAAAAAAAAAAAATAGCTACCCAACAAATGCTTTGTAAAATTGAGAAGCTGCAGTTTGCGTCTTGGCTCACAGAAGAGGCACATATTCCCATGGAATAGGTTTGAAGCTCGTAAATCCCTTTTTATAATTTAGTTTGATGATTTTGGTCAACATTTGCCTTTGCCCCTTATGTGTTCAAATATGTCACACAACTGTTAATTTGTTTTTTAGCACTAGTGTAGCCAATATTTTGGATATAATGTTAAGTAGGGTGAGGGTACCAGTTTTTGTGTGCTTTATAACGAATTATTGAGGAGAGGGCAAACTTAAATAAAGGGAAATCTTGTTTAAATAAATTAATATAAAAATAAAATAAAACCTTGTGAATGGGAGAGGCATGATCAGCTTACACAGTGGTTTTGTTATCAATGTAGTAGGAAAAGGATAAAATTAATGACACAGGCACGAATCCGTGGGCAACACACCCGGCGCAAGGTCCACTAATTTTCGGGCAATGAACATTTGGATCGTACCCTTTCAGAAATCCTGCATCCATAACAGAATGATTTTTAGAAATCAAGAGTGTTAATGTTATTCAAATGTTTGGGGAACTAATATTTTTGGTTTGAAGCATGTTTGACTACTAGTACAAGAAATGTTTACACATTTTACTTATAAACGAACAGTATACATTTGTATTTTGTTCAACACTGAAAAATCTAAGTATTTAAAAAATATATGTATAGCGTAAAATATTGGCTTAAAATTAAACAAATATAAAAACTGTGGTGTTAGACCTATAGGTGAATTCCTACACCAGTTGATTTAAATGATGCGCAAAAAGCAAATGTACCAGTCAAATGCAAATTTCCAAACGAAAGTAGAATATCGGCCTTTTAATTACGATTAATCTATGCATAATTTGTTATTGTTAACCATACTTCCTGTACTTGTTGTCAGAGTTATCACAATAATGACAGTATACGATATAGTCTGAAATGTGTCACGTTGAACTGTTAAATATTCAGCGACTTCATCAACAGTGTCGCACTTGTCAGTTTTTTTATGTGTATTTTTTGCGAATGATTTGTGCAAATTGTGGCAACCGGCTTTTGCTATAACTCTGATCTGTCGTGTCTTCAAGGGCTTTATTGCTGTTGGATATAACTGTTAATGACAGCAATATGGAAAAAAGCAACGATTGTAACAACCCTGATAAAATATTTGGAGTATATACCAGGTTTTAATTTCAATTTATCTTTCGTCATGCTAGCCTACTTTATAATTTATGTTTTCATAGTGTTACTCAGAAAACAAAAGTAACAATTGTTTTAAAAATATTTTTCAACACTTTTATAATACTTAACTCTGATTTGATATTTGGTAAAAGTTAAGCAATTTATTGCGCATTGGCAGTACAGCAAATTTTAGAAATCGGTATAAAAATCTCGTGGTTAAATAAAATTAATTTGAAACATTATAACCTCCCCGATATATAATGGCAACCCAAAAACTACAACAATGATTCCTATGTGTTCTCTGTGCTTTGGTTAAGGGTGTTTAATTATATTCATTATACAAAACAAGCATCGATCATTCTGTTTCAAAAAAAAAAAAAAAAATTAAAATATGAAATAAATTGCTGAATATCATGTGTATTATAACTTATATGTTTGAGATTTTTAACTACATGTACATAAATGTGTTTATTTTACAGACATCTCTGGGAAGTGTTCAAGCGATATGACTTGGGACAGGACAAAATACCCATCAGTTCCCTGAGAACGGCTTTTAATGAACTCTCTCTCTTTCCTTCTAATTCACAGAGTAGGTAGAATGTGTTTGATCTAGAAAATTTTAACTCTGCCAAATAAATCGCCAGTTTACAGGGCACAATATTTCATATGAACCGGCGTTCTGTTCGCGTGTCAGTTACACAAAATTAAATTTACGTGAACTGCAAAACGGTTATGTTGTGACTTGTAGACGTTCAGAAATTAAAACTTGCAACCTTCACAATTACAGGAAGTTTATTCATGCAGACATACAAGTATTCCGACAAATGTTTTAGACTGATTTTTAGATACTTGATGCACAGTGAATCAGTAGACAACGTTATATAGCAATAGTTGTAACTTGCGACCAGTCTAAACTAAAAATGCTGAGAATAGAGTCGAGCCAAGTTTTATTGAAATGTCCACGGATGCTGGGAACAGCTAAATTATCTGCTGCTATTTCATCTTTAAGAATATAATTAGGCTGACATAATATATTATTGCCTATAATTTTACAAATGCTGAAAACAGTTTTAATGTAAACAGGTCTTACAAAAGTTATAAAATGCCTATATCGCAGAATGAGCTTTAAATTATTAAAAAAAAACATTTCATAAATCACTGTGAAAGTAGCGTGGAAAAATGGTGTCACCAAAATTCAAAATGGAATATTTAAATGAAACTATTCCAGGACACAATATTTCATGCGAACTGCCATTCTGTTCATGTGTAGGTTATGCAAAATAAAATTTACGCAAACCGCAAATCAGTTATGTCATGACCTGTAGATGTTCAGAAATTAAAACTTGCAAACTTCATGATTACAGGAAGTTTATTCACGCAGACATACAAGTATTCCGACAAAATAATGTTTTAGACTGATTTTTAGATACTTGATGCGCAACGAGCCAGTAGACAACGTTATATTGCAACAGTTGTAACTTGCGACCAGTCTAAACTAAAAATGCTGAGTATAGAGTGGAACCAAAAGTTTTAATGAAACGCTGGGGACGGCTAAATTATCTGCTGCTATTTCATCTTTAGGAATATAATTATGCTGACATAATATTGTATTGGCGAAAATTTTACAAATGCTGAAAATGGTTTTAACATAAACAGGTCTTACAAAAGTTTTAAAATACCCACATCGCAGAAGGAACTTTAAAAAACAAACATTTGGAATATGACTGTAGATAAAGTGAAAGTAACATGGACAGCGCGAAACGAAAAAAGGAATCTGGAAGTGTTCATTTAAAAAAACAAAAAACATAGCTAACTTTCGCAAACATTGAAAAACAACTTTTATAAATTGTTTTCTTTTGTATTTTGTTTTAACTTTGAGTTAAAAATTATGTACTTAAAACATAATTTCAATGTAACTTTGTGGTAACCGATCAGGTAACCCAAGAGTTACGCAAATATAATTCACATAACCGAACTATGGGTTACCTAAGTAAAAACCATGTGAACTGACTTCCGGTTACCTCAGATTTCGAAATATTGTCCCCTGCTATTCTTGAGAAGCATTTTGGATTATATTTTGTTTTTCAGTATTGGAGATGGTGCACTGTGCTGTGGAATATGGAAGTCCCTGTGTTGCCAATCATATCACATTTGGCGAGTTCTGCGTCTTAGTTGTTGAGTTACAACAACATTATGAAAGAGCGTGAGTTCAATGAAAACCTTTACCAGATTGCTCAAGATTTTGTTTCTCCTAATAACTATTTGGGAAGGCTTTCTCAATGCAAATGCACAATTTAGGCCTATTTCTATGAAAATGTAATGTACTAAAATTTGAATCTCTAAGAAAATGTTTGAAGTTAGTCAGTGTTTCCTTCTTTAATTTGAAGAGCATCAGTATAAGATTATAATCAATAAAATAAAAATATGACTGTGTTGGAAAAATGTTAGTCTGACGTGTAACAGGTAACAAAAGATTAAAATAACACCATCCATACTTACAGTTCACAGATTAAGAGAAAAGCTAGATTATGTCAAGTCGCCATTTATTCTTGTTTGTTCTGTAAATTCTAGTGACAATGACTGCTAGGTCGGCCACTCGTAGAGTTATCTGTTTGTTGTCGGACAGTATGTACTTCTAGTGCGGAAAAATACTGTTGTTGCCACAAAGACAAATTACACTGAAATTAATGGGATATTTAATCTACTGGTAAAATGATTTCTAAAAAAAATCAAGGTCAAAGATTGATATGCAAAGTCAAAACTTGAAGCACTTGGACCAGGAATTAAGTCCATTTATCTTTGAGGTAAAGATTGTTTACTGTATCCATTTAATTTTAGACTGTTTCATTTTGAAGTAAATGTATGGGTATGACATATGTTGAAAGATTTTTATTAATTTGTTTGTTTTCTATTAAAGACTTCCACTTCCTTCACCTCAATCATTGCTGAGTCGTAAAGGAGACACTTTGGAAAGAAGACGCAGGAGAGGTTATCAATAACATTTTAATTTAATGACTAGTCTAAATCTGTGTTCTTAGTCATTTTTATTTGTAAATGGAAACTGGTTATAACACTTTTGTTTTACGAATTGAACTTGATAATGTTTGAGGTTCATGGAAGTATGAACCACAAAACCGCTTTACACACTGTATGAACGGCGTAGCGCGTTAGCATGGAGCCGTTCATATCAAAGTGTGTAAAGCTGTTTTTCGGTTCATACTTCCATGAACCTCAAACATTATCAAGTTCAATTCTTATAATTCCA
>JAULBS010108644.1:0-15310 GCA_032355785.1 Symmetromphalus regularis | reverse complement strand
CCCAGTTAGAGTAGTGGTTACACTATCAGACTGTCAGCTGGTAGGTACTATTGGTGAGAGGAAGTGGATAGATATATGGATTAAAGAAACATATTGTTATAACACCAGCCCAGTTAGAGCAGTGGTTACACTATCAGACTGTCATCTGGTAGGTACTATTGGTGAGAGGAAGTGGATAGATATATAGGTTAAAGAAACATATTGTTATAACACCAGCCCAGTTAGAGTAGTGGTTACACTATCAGACTGTCAGCTGGTAGGTACTATTGGTGAGAGGAAGTGGATAGATATATAGATTAAAGAAACATATTGTCATAGGCTTTATGTGTGCTATACTTTCTGTGGGATAGTGTGTATAAAAGATGCTTTGCTGCTTATAGGAAAACGTAACCACAGTAGTTTGGCAGCAGTGAATTTTGTATCTTCTTCTAACATTAACATCTGTCCTGGACAGATACCACAGGAAGCTGAATTGTATGCCTAGGACAGCATGCTTGAACCTTTATTAGACATAAGCATGAAAATAAAGTACAACCAAACATTGTTATAATGATATGAGTTGATTTTCTTCCTATATTTTTTTTAAATGTTTGATTGTATGTGTGTATGAAATGTACCTGTGCAAGTTAAAATTGTTTGCAAAATTTTGTATTTATGTGTTAGATTTTTCTTAGTATCTGACAGTAATAAACCTTGCTTATCATGTTTATTGCATCTTATAAATATATCATCATTAACATTCTAAAAAATATGTGGAATTAATAAATGACCAGTTAAAAGTAAGTGGGACGTTAAAAATCTGAAAATAATTTTTTTCTCTTTAATATTTTTTATAAATTTTACAAATACTGATTTATTTTGGGGAAATATTTTGTTTAGTATTGCTTCTCAAATCGCTTATTTCTGATACTGCTACACAATTGTAATACACATAATGAGAAATTTTTATTAATTTTACTCTTGTTGACAATTATAGCTAATCAAAATGTTTAAAACAAAATGTTGCTTGATTTTGCAGGAACTGGAAACTCTGATTGGTTTACTTGGTGGAAAGATACTACACAATGTAGAGTTGATGGAATTTGGTTTAGTTCTGGTCCACCTCATGGACATTGAAGTATGTCAGAATAATGTTGCATTGGCCTACTGTCTGACTACATCTGGAACAACTGCCAAGCCAAAAATAGTCAGAGTACCACATAGCAGCATAATACCAAATATTAAACATCTGAGGTATAACGTTATCTTCAGTTATAACTGTACAATGTACTGTAATGTGTCAGTTTCAGTAAGCAGTTTATCGTTGCTATTCTTGCAAAACCATGAATGTGACCAGTTTCTGTAAATAGTGTTTTTGTGGTCATTAGGTGCCTTGGAGCAGCATGCATTTATTCAATCCATCATTAGAAGACAGAATCCCCAATATTTGTCTACATAACAGAGCATTTCATAGAAACAGAATTCACAACCATAATGAAGAAAGGAAGATTTTTCCTTCTCAACAGTTTTGTTATTGTCAAATACATGGTTTTGCAAGAATAGCAAGGTTATTACTTTTTATTAGTGTACTCTTAAAATAAAACTAATCATTGTCATACTTCATAGCTCTGAAACTATCTTTTCAAAATGTGGATGTAATTTCTTATATCTGGAAAAAAAGAAATGTACCTGTGCTAAATTATTATATATAGTTTAGTATATGATATGCTTTGTTTCAGATCTCTGTTTGATGTCACTTCTGAAGATATGAGTTTGCTTGTCTCTCCACTGACCTTTGACCCCAGTATTATTGACCTCTTCGTGACTTTGACTTCAGGAGCTACTTTATTAATTGTCCCAAATGCAACAAAGCTATCTCCACACCAACTAATTACTGTTATATCCAAACGAAATAAAGTTACAATTCTTCAGGTAGGTTTTGGCTTCTGTTTTAATCATTATATCAACTTTGAATTACATTGTTATTACATGTGTCATACGAATTCTATTTCTCTGTTTTTTTAAAACTCTGTGGATAATAAATAGACCAAATTACACACCTACTGTTTTGCCATGTTTTTATTGCTCAAGTTTAAAGTATTAAAGAATATATACCACAAGACTGTGTAGCACTTGAGTGGTGTAATTCTGGTGCAGTTTAAATGAGTGGAATACATAACGTGTGTAGTTTTGTATTTATTACGTACCACCAAAAAATATAATAATTAACATTACCATAATCAGATATCGCCACCAACATGTTAAATGGATCATTTGTGAAGGTAATTACCGGGTAAACTGTCAAAGTGTTAAGCATTAGACTTTGACATAAAAACATGACATTATTAGATTGTACATGTCATAAAAAGGATAATTACCTATGTATTCAGCACACAGATAATAAAATTTAAAATTACTGCATGACTAAAAAAATGCCTTTATTACTATAGTAGGATTAAATATGTATGTGATAAAAAGCTTTATATCAATATATAACTTCAAAAATTCTTTAACTGCATTACTTATAATCTTGCTTAAGAAGAAAAAATTGTCAGTACATTTTTTTAAAGGTAACGCCAGCACTGATGTGTAGATTTTCTGCAAGTGAACTGAGAAACAGCTTACTGTCTGCTACATCTAGTCTATGTATACTTGCCATTGGTGGCGAGAGGTTTCCGCCACTGAGTGCAGTTAGAACGTGGAGAGATAAACACAACAAGACTAAGCTCTACAACCTGTATGGTATCACTGAACTTTCCTGCTGGGCAACCGTCCAGGAAATAACACCATTTCTACTCAAGTAAGATCATTTAGTCTTTTGTTAAAATGTTTACAGCTTAATAATTTAACCTTGAATATATCGAGAGCTGACTGCAAAAAACAGTTATGTTCAAAATTGTACTTTTGAAAAAAATTAATTTTAAAAGTGTTATGTAAGATCAGAATGCTTTTATAATTCAGTTTCTTTTTTTTTATATAGGCTGCCTTCAGTATGCCAAATGACATGTACAAGACCTTTGATTCTGTGCTGATTCTAAATGGGTCAAAATGGACATAACTGTTTTTTTGCTGTCAACACCTGACATCGATTTGTTTATATTTATACAGTAGATTTTGTTCAAATGTAATTCAAGTTTAATCAGCTAAATGAGAGTTTAAACAGAGTTCTGGACATAAGCCGGTTCAAACAGATTTGTTTGTTAGAAGATGTACACTATTATTTTTATTTTGAGATCTGATTATTAACTTAAGTGCATAATGAGATTCTCATCTGATTATCTGTTATAAGATTAGTAGGCCTAGCTTGTACTGTCCAGAAAAAAAAATTATTGTTTATTTTTGTAATTTTTTCAGAGGAGTAGAAGAGGTACCTCTCGGTGAGCCACTGTCTGAGACTGTCATCAAGATATTAGATCAAAGTGGACAGATTGTGACAGAAGGCGAAGGAGAAATGTTCATTGGTATTATTTTGATCATATAACATTTCATATCTTTCAAACCATAAACTTTGTTTAGTTATTTTACTGGGATGTTAGTATGTTGTATGTTTTACAGAAATTATAAAATATTATGTTAAGTTCAGAATTATGTCTGTGTAGAGACATGAATATAAAGCTGTGTTCTTGTTTTAGACAAAACCTCATTCAACAATATTGTTTTTAATGGAATTCCCATTTCTCAAGATCTTTAAAATATGTTACATTAATAGTTCATACAGCTAAAATCAGCTTATTTAAATGTGATATAACTTTAGTCTGGCATCAGTGTTAACCAGATCAGTGTACTGGTATCAAGTTATAACTCTAAAACAAAGTGTCAAAACTGACACTGTTTAAACAATTAACATTTTACTATTCTAATATGGATCAAATTATCTGTATATACACAATGTACATGTATTGTGAACACGAAACCCAATTTTAATAAAATGTTTAATATTTAAATGAAAATATTTATTTACTGTATTTTCATGCAGGTAGCAGCACAAGACGTTGTTATGTTGATGACGAGGTGATTGATGAGGACGTAGGACATGTACAGCGGTGGAGACAGACTGGAGACATGGTTCAAGTCAGAGCTGATGGTAGTGTAGTCTATCTTGATAGAACTGATGATCAGCTTAAACGCAATGGCAAACGATTCAGTACAAAAGTTATTCAAGAGGTTGGTAATCATTCAGACTTGCCTCATATTTAACATTTTAAGCTTGTTTGTGAATAAATGTAATTTTTGTGCTTTAAAAATTGTTTATTATATTTAATCTCATCTCAGATAATTACAGTGAAATATATTAATTTAATGACATTATCATTATGTTAGATATATTGGTCTCTATTACAAATTTCAAGTTTCTGTTAATGAGTAATAGTGGGACAAAATTATTTTTTTCTAGGTTTGTGTCGATCATTTTGTGATATAAAATATTTGTTTGTTTAACAACCCCCTAGCAAAAAAAAAAACATCGGCTATTGGGAGGTCTTTGTGATATAAGAAAACATATTCTAAGTCATACAATACACTGATATAAGAAAACATTCTAAGTCATACAATACACTGATAAGAAATGTGATGAGTGTGTATATTTATGTTTCTAGGTCATTCTTTCCAAACTGGGTGATGTCCGAGATTGCAGAGTTATCACTGTTGATGGTGAGCTTGTGGTGTTTGTTTCCGGTGACAAGCAATCCTTGACAACAGTAAATTCTGAAGTACACCAGTGTGTGAGGGAGATTCTTCCACGACAATACTGGCCTGATAGAGTTTGTCTGCTGAAAAACATACCACTTACTAAACATGGTAAGTACTGAGATTATTTCTTTGTCTTCTCTTTGCAAGATTCTTTTGATTCATGTTTTAAATTCACTATCTCAGCTTCCAGAACGAACTTTAATCATTTTTCATTATAAGAGCTATTGTTACAAGATTTGTTTTGCCAGATTCCAAAAATCTTCCCATTTGTTTGTAATGACTTTGCCAAGTGGTAGAGCTTAAATAGTTTGTAGATTTCAGTTGTTACAATTATAGATTATTTTTTTAGTTAGATCAGTATCACATTCACACAGTCTTTGTTTACAGTTTGGTTAACATTGCTATGGTTAGGCAGTAATTTTCAACACACTCTTAATTGTTCCTGTTTATTGCAGCATTTTCAAGAAAGGTGACAGTTCACTGAATTTTTCTTGCTTATCCATTCCTTCCATCTGTCCGTTCTTCCATTTCACACTGGAATAGTCATATTTATTTCTAGTAACAGATTTGGATTACAACCAGTTGGAGTTAAGTCCCTTGACATGCTATATATACTTCCTATAGATATATCAGTAAACTTCCTATAGATACATCAGTAAACTTCCTATAGATACATCAGTAAACTTCCTATAGATACATCAGTAAACTTCCTATTTGATATTAACTAGCTTCTTATAAGATTTATACTGTTTATTTTCAATGATTATTTATTTTTAACTTTGCATTGCATTGAATAGTGAAATTTGCCTGTCCATCCTGTGATTTAAGCTATGAACTTTGTGTGATTATATAGTTTTTATTCTCTGTAGGCAAAATTGACATCGGTGCACTTAAGTGGGTTGCTAGGGAGCCACAACAGCAGGTGTCTGATCTTCTATCCAAAGAGTACTTTACAGAATGGGCAGAAAAGTTGTGGAAGGTTTGTTGATTTATAAATATTTTATTATATTTTATATGAAAAACCATCATCACATATAATAATTAACATCTCTTTAATTAAATACCACAAACAACACATTAAATGGTTTGTTTGCAAACTTAAGCTACTTAAAGTCTGTAGAAATGTCAAAATATTTGACATTAAACTTTGATGTAACAAATCATTATTAAAATATACTGTCATACATTGTCATTAGATCATTCATTTTATAAAAAGGGAAATCCCTTATATATTTAAGATTTGTGTAATATAAGAACAACTCATTGCATGGCTTAAAAATGTCTTTGTTACTAAAGTAGCGTTAAAGAGGTATATAATAAAAATAAATATCCTATTTTTATAATGTTTTTGTTACAGGATTCTCTGTCAGTTAGTGACAGAAGCGACATCATCATGGCTGTGGACAACTATGATAACTTTATCAAGCTTGGAGGAGATTCCTTTAAGGCTGTTCAGCTTGTTAGTACTGTGGAAAGATGTTTTCATACCACACTGCCTTTACTTCTTGAAACCTTGCTTAACAAAACCTTTAGTGATTTTGTAAAATTGGTGAAAATAACACATTCTTATTTACTGGAAACAAATGGTTATACAGTGCAAAAACAAAATGGTGATGAGGTGAATGAAAAAATTTGTGAAACGGTACAAGTTAAAAATGATGGTACATTTCAAAATAAATATGTTGATATAGTGCAGGAGAAAAATGATAAAACAATACAAGTGACAAATGGTGACATAGAAAAAGGGATAGATGATAAAACATTACAAATGACAAATGGTGAAACATTACAAATGACAAATGGTGAAACAGTACAAATGACAAATGGTGAAATAGTACAAGAGACAAATGGTGAAACAGTACAAGTGACAAATGGTGAAATTTTACAAGTGACAAATGGTGCAATAGAAGTCACGACTGAACATTGTAATATAGTAACAAATGAGAATGCCGTAACTAGCAGAGCTTACATCAAGAACAAGTCTAGTGATGAAACAAGAAAACCTAACCATGACGAATCTCTACTTATCAAAAGCGAAGAAGGTGAACAGAGACTTAGATTATCACAACATTCTGTAGCTGTGAACACAAATAAGTCCGATATAAGAGCAATACAGGAGGAGATAACTCAACAATTCCAGTTTAAAAGAAAACGTCAGTGTGAAGCAACAGATGAAAACTGCAGGTGGATAAGCAAACGGCCATCACGAGAAAGTGAAACAGGTGGTGGAACTCTGAGTTTTATTGGTTATAAAGCAAAGGGGAACAGGACACAACACTTTTGTAAAGACTTTGTTTTCTATGACTGTGTCAGTTGTCACACAACAGGAAGTAAACTTCACGTGGAGTTGTCATGGAAACAAGACACAGGGAAATGCGTTGATGCATCACCACTAATAGCTTTGGACAGGTATGGTGGTGGGGGTTGGATTATAAATAAATTAAAATAAACTATTTCATACTAAGTATTTACTCATTTTAATAATTTTAATTAAAATATAACTTCTCAAGATTTATTGACTTTTAAAAAAAGAAACAGGCAATAATTGTTATCCTATTAATAGTATTATAGTTTGTCAGTAAAGTGAAAAACAAATGATGTGACATTTTCAAATTGCTTTTATTCATAATGGTTTACAAATGTGAACATTCTGCATTAATCACTGAGGAAAAAGATACACTATCATATCATACCTTGTATTAAAAAACCCAAATATTCGGAAGCCCATTATTGATTTGTAAGATTTATTGAAAGTTGACGAGCTTAACCTATGTAATGAAATCTGTTTATTTGTTTAGGCACTGCATGGATATGACATTTACTTTTTTATTTTATTTAGTTTTATAGACAAACTGTGCTTTGTGGAATATAGATTTTTAACATACATTTTAGTGTATGACTACGTAATATACCAATATTTTGACAGGAAAATGATGAGTATTTATAATTTCAGGGAAGGCAATCATATTGTGTTGATGGGTTCCCACTCTCATCTCTTCATTGCTGTACATCTGCGTTCTGGTCGTGTGGTATGGAAAACACAACTTGGAGACAGAATTGAGTCTTCAGCTTGTCTCAGTGTCTGTGCTAAATGGGTCACTGTTGGTGAGTTAGCAGCTTGTCTCTGTGTCTGTGCTAGGTGGGTTACTTTTGGTGAGTTATCAGCTTGTCTCTGTGTCGCTAGATGGGTCACTGTTGGTGAGTTACCAGCTTGTCTCAGTGTCTGTGCTAGATGGGTCACTGTTGGTGAGTTACCAGCTTGTCTCAGTGTCTGTTCTAGATGGGTCACTGTTGGTGAGTTACCAGCTTGTCTCGGTGTCTGTGCTAGATGGGTCACTGTTGGTGAGTTACCAGCTTGTCTCGGTGTCTGTGCTAGATGGGTTACTGTTGGTGAGTTACCAGCTTGTCTCAGTGTCTGTGCTAGATGGGTCACTGTTGGTGAGTTACCATCATGTAGTTACCACCTGGTAACCGGAATGACCATTCCTAATCTAATTTGAACCCTGTGGTAGCAATGTATTGGCATGCTATGAAAAAAACTTTCCTTTCAGTAGCACAGTATGATTCTTTTATTCCATTATCTATTGACAAGATGAAATACATGATGAAATAATGATGTCACGTTTTGACACACTGTGAATGTTGTAAGTAACTTGATTTAATTTTTCAGGTTGCTACGATGGCTGTCTGTATGTGTTGAATGTCTGTACAGGAGAAATCAAGTGGAAATTTCAAACTGGTGGCCCAATCAAAAGTTCTCCTATTGCTGACACCAAGACGTCATTTATCATCTTTGGTTCACATGATCAGCATTTATATGCCATTGATATACAGGTTAAGATATCTTTTATGCTTGTTTGATTGCAAAAGAAATAGAAGTAGACAATAGTAAATTATTTACAATGTTTGTTTTCTGTTTGTGAAATGACACAAACATTGGAATAAATGACAGAACATTTAATAGACTGAAAAAGCTTGACACCCATTTAACAAAGGATAATAGTGTCACAGATATTTCAAAATAAAATTCTTGTTAAATATGCTTATTTTTAGAATTACACTGTCAAAAATAAATGTTTTATAAATTGAATATTTTACTAACTTAGTAACAAGACTATAGCACTGAAAATATATCTGGGGAAAGTTACAAATCTTAAAATCAGCTGTAGGCTTACTTTACTTCTTCTTAATACTAATATCATTTAAAATTATTTAGACAACAAAAATGTGTTTCAAGCATTTGATTATGTATATTATTGAAAATGTCATGATTGTTTGTTATTTTGGTTGTGTAGAGAGAAGTGTGTGTTTGGAAACGTCATCTTGGTGGGGGGAGCATCTTCTCATCTCCAGCAATAGACGATCAACAGAGAACTGCATGTGTAGGAACACTGGCGGGAAACCTGGTCGCAGTTAATATAGTAAGTTGTGTGTTGGTGCATGCAGTTAAACTTTAACATTTTTTTTTTTTTTTTGTGTTATTATAAAATGATAAATTGTTTAAAATAAAAAAATGTTTTATTTTGTGTTTTAGTAACTGTACATGTTATCATATGAAAATATATTTTATCTGTGGTTTCTAGCAGATTGCTGAGCAACATAGTATATAAACAAATCTGTACATCTTGAATATTAGAATACAACTTGCAAACATTACACCAACATCTACACTGATGTGAAACAGAGTACTGTTTAGAAGGAAGTATTAAGTATTCATTCATATGTTAGTTTGTTCACTTATTCATTCATCATTTATTTTATATTAATACATTCATTCATTTATATATATACAACCCCTGCAATTAAGAAAATGTCCACAGCAAAATAAATACTGTGGAGAAATACTGTCCATGGCATTTTCCACGGCAATTTTAGCATAAAGTATACTTTATTTTTAATGATAAGGAAAAAATGTACATCTTGAAAAAAAAATTAGTCCATGGTAGAAAATGAAAAACTCTCAACACAATACATTTGAGAGTTTGTATATTAATTAATTAACTAATTCATTCATTCATTTTTATTTTACTTGAAAGGACACTGGTCAGGTACTGTGGACATACAATGCAGGAAAGCCTATATTCTCATCTCCAGTCATTGTGCGTGGCAGTGTGGTCATGGGATGTGTTGATGGACGAGTGCACTGTGTTTCACACATGGGTAACCAGGTATTGTATCACAGATTGAATTTCTAAGCAAACAGTACAGAACTTGTTTATCACAGTGTAATATTTTGTGGGTTGAGATAGAATGATATACGCAAAAACTGAACAAATATACCCCCATGAGAACAAACTTCAAAGAACATGTGCTTCATATAATGTGCATGTAGAATGTAATTTTACTTTAAATTAAGTGACCTGTTTATGTTTTTATTATTAATACTCATCAGAAGTCATGACATGTCTCATGGTAATTGTATCTCCAAAAATGTATCACACTTCTAATGCAAATGATTTTACAATTTTTCTTTGTTTCAGACTGTACCCTGACCATTTTCTTTAAAACATCAAGTAATTTTGTAGCAATATAGATATCTTACATATAAAATAAATAAATAAAAATGTTATTATATTTTTGACAATCTTTATAATGAAAATTATGAAAATTTATTGAAAAACATTGTTTCAATGTGCCACATTTTAATGTATGCAGTCAAACCTGTATATAAAAAATATTAAAAGGACTTATATACAGGATACAATAAAAAATACTAAAAGGACTTATATACATGATACAATACATTGGTTTGTACTATGAAGGGGCACATCCTAAGAGACTTCTATAGCCAGGTAGTTGTTGTGTACAGGTGTCTATCAGACCAGTTTGACCGTTTTAAAATTTAATTTGGTGTAATATAACAAAGAGAGTTGTCTTTCTTTTCAGAAATGGACATTTGAAACACATGCTCCTGTGTTTTCCTCACCTGCAGTCATTAAGCAACATGACAATAATTCCATTACTCACACCTTACTCATTGGATCTCATCACCAGTATCTCTACTGTCTGTCTGAGCATGGCAAACAGATTTGGCGATTCAAAGCAAACTCAGCTGTTTATTCTACACCCACTGTGTTGAGCTGCACTAACTATGACTTGTTGTCTACACCACGTACCCAGCGAGATCTTTGTAGTGTTTCTGCACTAAGTACCCAGCGAGATCTTTGTAGTGTTTCTGCACTAGGTACCCAACAAGATCTTGGTGATATTTCTGCAGTAAAAGCACCATGTACCCACAGAGATCTTAGTGATATTTCTGCAGAAAAAACACCACGTGCCCAACGAAATGTTGGTGATATTTCTGTGGCAAAACCAGAATTTTCACAAAGACTCAACTCCAGTTTATCTAATTCGTTCAAACAAGATAGTTTTACAGAGAATGTGATAAATCTTTGCAAACACAATACACCCCAAGTAGCTTGTGTTGCGTCAACTAAAGGTTGTCTTTTCTTTCTGGATGGGTCTTCAGGGAAATGTTTGGCAAATGTACAGCTCGAAGGAGAAGTGTTTTCCTCTCCAGTATCCATTGAACATTATGTAATTCTTGGTTGCAGGGATAATAGTATTTATTGTTTTAAATATGCATGGGCTTGAGAGTTCATTCTGGTATCTTTTTAAACAAAGATGTTACTTTGCATGCATATTTAAAAAACTTACTCAGGGATATATTTTATCATTGTTGGTTGTGACAGACGCAAAGCAAAAAAACTAAGTGCAATATAAATTATTCATACTATAATTAATGAGTAATAAACCATTTTCCATTTTTTAATCTGTCTGTATTTTGTTTCTTTAATTTTACATTAGATCATCAGTTTTACAATGAGGTGAAAACAGAACTATAACAGTTGTGTAGTGATAGCACTTGGGGCAGTTGAGAGCCATTACGGGCCCCAGGGCAGCAAGCATTAATGGCTCTCCATACTAAGTGGCAAGGCATTATATATAGGCAAAGCTTTATTAATTTATATAGGCTGAAAATATACACTCAAATAACACCATTACTAATAGTAATACACATACCAGTAATGTAAATACCAGGACATTGTTTATTGATGACAATAATCAAAATAAAAATCTGAAAAACGCATATTTTAGTTTTTTTAAATTTGATGGTATTTCAGGACGGTGACATAAAAAGGAATGAAAAAAACTTATGTTATGGAAACTGTTGAATCGTAGCTGACATACTGGCTGTAAGTTACATTATAGGTTATTTATAGCAATTACTGGCTGCTCCAGTACACGTGTGTACCATAGTAGCCCTACATAACTAGTTCTGCCAAGTCAATTGGTGTAAGCAGATGACAAATTTATTGTTGTTATGATCCCAAGGTCAATCCCGCTGTGAGAAGTGAGAACAGTTAAAACCTGGCAGAACTAGTTAGTGTGCATTGTACATGTTTGTGGCTCTGAATGAATAAACATCACAATTTTTTAATAATTTATTTATTTTTCACAATTTTTGTTGTCCTCCCGGTCCCCAAACAACTGGGCACTGGCCCCTGTGACCTGCCTTTTGTCGGGCCTGAGTGCACCGAGTTCTCAATATGTATAGTAGTTATGATACTGAATCCACTTCCAGCTCTTCAATTAAGACATGCTTATTATGGCATCTAATTGCCATCGCTAAACTTTTGATGTGGCACTATAACTAATTTCATGAAAGTAAGCATATTTTTGTAACGGCAGTACAATGCTGCCATAAACTAATTACAGAAGTATTTCCAATGGCTGCCATAGATTTTGATGTCATCACCAAGAAAACCATTTTAATTCTATAACATTATATTCTGTAAATACAATCCATGATTTGTATACTGTTTAATAATTATGTTCATACTGCACTTTGTTTAATGGGAGTGAAAACTCCGATGTGACCATGATACATTGAAAGATACAGTTTCCCACTTTTTCCAAATGCCACTCCATATATGCAAGTAGGCCGTGTTTCTTCCAACAGTACAGAAGTGACAAATTTTCCACTGGGAGTCAATAACGTCACCTGGTTTGTGCCCCCTTCTACTAAATAAATATATCCATCAGAATCACAGGCCACACCACGGGAGATCCCATCTGTACGGTAAGACCACACAATCTCCCCTTTCTCAGTTATACATGTTAGTCCACCATCTTGGAAATCTGACACAAGAATGTTGTTGTTTGTTGCTAGTGACAGGTACCAGGGAACAGGAAAACCTTTATGATTAGGCTCATTAACGCAGAGTCTCTTTAACAGATAGGCATCTGGATCGTATATTGCAATCTGGTTCCCATTGCTTAAGATAAATCTATAGTCCTCCATCTTGGATCTTCCAGGAATAACTGCTATACCGCACTGCTTGCCTTGAGTCTCTACAATGGCTTCCAGTCGCAGTTGTGGCCAGACGTTCACTATCGCAATCAAGGGTTCGTTCCAGAACGTTACAACGATCTGGCTGTCTGTTATGTTGGCTATTCGACGAGGGTGGTGCCGAAACTCTATACAACTGGACAGGTCACGCTTCTGTTTAGAGTCTGTCCAGTAGGCTTTGAGAGACCTGTTGTTGAAGTCCACTACCACAACCACCTCCTGTTCTTCCTGGGAGAGAACCGTGACATCAAGAGTGCATGGCTCGGCCTCATCATCAGGCAATTTGGCATATAGTGTCTTCATATGGATAAATTTTAGTTCATGTTTTGAGCTCCTAGACATTGTCTGACTTGTTTACTTGTAAACTGAAAACAATTAGAAATAATATTACTGGACAGAAGGCCCTTGCAAAGCTGGTAATAAGCCCAGGCAAGATGGGTAATGTTGGCCGCCATTTCAAAATACTCATTAAGTATTTTTGTAATCAGTACTAAATACCAGGGGATGTAAGCCCCTAAAACTAGAGGGTGTAAGCACCTAAAAATCATAAACCCATGCCAACAGGCCCATCTACCCCCCCCCCTTCTCCACCCCCTCTATTCTTACCTGCTGGACAGTCAGGCGCGTAGCTACCTGGAGTTACGGCAGCATGTGCATCCACGTCGTTTTCGCAACAAAAAAAAAACCCAGAGAGAGAGAGAGGGGGGGGGGTGTTATTAATTAAAGATGATCCTGAGTGTCATTGAAATATCTATATTCGCGGAGCTTCCACTTCAAGTTAGGAATAGTTACCCTCTGACAGTGAAATAAAGGCATGAAACATTGCTTAAAGGTATTCATTGAAATGAGGAACATATGTAATCTTGGAAATACAGATGCCCTGCTTATACTTAATGTTTAGATCAATAATCTGTAAATGTTTTAAATTTACCAACTTCATAGTTCAGTGCAGTAATGTGACTGCAAAATCAAACTCATGCACATCACAACATAATTGAAATTGTATGTGCATACGTATTATTAAACAATTGCTAATAACCTAATACTACAAAAATCTATATGTAAATGCACATAAATGTATAGTTTAGAGGTAAAATAAGATGTCATGTTTACAGTGACACAGTCTTAGACACAAAAAAAATCCCACGTCAGCTACTCTTTTTGTTTTAATTATTTTATTATTATTAGCACATACTGACGGCAATTAAGGTGTGATGTGATGTAATAAGAGTGGGGGTGGGGGGGGGGGAGAACATAATTGTTCGTGGGAAACGCGAGACGTTTATAGATGCATTATGAGCCTTTTCCAAGGTGTTTTTTTTTTCTATCTTTTTTCGGGTCAATTTTTATATAGTTATTACAGGGGCGTTGGAACAAAATTCATATAGGGGTGGGGGGCTGCTACCGTTTCTTAACATCAGAATTTGTCAGTGAATAATTTAACAATGAATAAAAATATATATATTTATGAGAATTATTAAATGAAATAAAAATGATGTTAGCATCGCCATAAAGCATGACGTTGTTTGACCTTGAAAGCATCGGCAGCTAGTCTTTACAAATTCAGTCTTATGAGGAAACTTAATTACTGAAAAAGGAAGAGGACAGTTTATAGAACAATTATGGACAGCCTCGGCCTATTTCAGGATTATTATTTTTTTGTTGTTGTTGTAACTGCCATACGTTGTATGCTTGTAGGTAATTATTACATACGGTGATATATAATTTACCATTGTATTGTGTTACATAATCACTTTTGTTTTGCCTTTTATCAGTACTGCTATAAATATTACACTGTTCTTGTCATTTGCCTTGGTTTTAGGACAGACTAGCCATCGGGTGCGCTACATTGCAATTTCGCTGGTTCAAAACATGAGGCGTCGCTACATTTCCGCACTGTAAGCACGTGCGAGCAATTTCTCTCAGTGTCATATTTTTTTCCATACTAAATCTTTTATAATACTAGTATTTTTATTATCAGATCTGTACTATGATATCTTGACTCTCGTGCTAACAATTTTTTAATTTCTGACTACACCCCTGCAAGCATTTTCACTGAGTTTAATATGAAACATAAAAACTAATTTATTCAGCGAGCGACAGCTTGTTGGGTCCTGAACGAAGACTTATGTTTGAATATCTCTTAATTACTTTGAGCAGTATAATATAAACATAAAAACTAGTTTATTCAGCAAGCGACCGCTAGCTGCTAGGTCCTGAACGAAGACTTATGTTTGAATATCTCTTAATTACTTTGAGCAGTATAATATAAACATAAAAACTAGTTTA
>JAULBS010108633.1:0-15311 GCA_032355785.1 Symmetromphalus regularis | reverse complement strand
CAGCATTGATTGTTTGTACAATCTGTGATACATATCTTTATTTTTTCTCACATAACTCATTTTACATATTAATATCAATTGTGTATTTGCCTCATACAAAATTTATTTGTTTTGGTGAAGGGGTTAGGCCTCCTTTGTAATCTTATTTATATAAAGTAAAAGTAAATATATATGCATTTTATTATTTGCTGAATAATATTATCAAGTTTTTTATTTGTGTCACTGGTAATCAACAATTTTATCTATTTATACACAAATATAGTTAAAATTGCCTATATATTAACTCATACATAAAATGTCTACACAATTACTTTGTGAGGTACAGGTTCACATGACAATATAAAAAATAAATTTACATGGGAGGAGAGTTGGTGAATGGTACAAGGATTTCATGTTATTTGTATATATGATCCAAGTGTGAACTGTTAATTATGTCAATTTAATTTGTTTTGAATTTCACGTGCTTAGTCAAAACACTGAGGCAGATTTTGCTTCTACGATATTCTAACATTTATGTTTTACATTGTTTTTCCAAACTGTGATAACAGATTCCCAGTGGCAGCTCTGTGATATCAAAATATTTGTGATATACTGTATTTACAGGAGGTTAAGATGTCATTTTTTTCTATTTTGGTAAATGTAATATTTATTCCTTATTCAAGTAAATGTGGATAATTGCATTATTTTTTTATTTTATTTTTTATCCCTCATCAAACATTTTGTTTTGTAGGTCTATTACTGGGTTTTTTTAAACTGCAAGTGATGCTAATAAATATTATTTTTTAAAAGTTGACTATTAATACAGTTTATTGCAATCTTTTTTGTTAAATTTCTTTTAATACATTTAATGCTTCTTCAAGAAAGAAATATTTTGTGTGCTTTCAGATTATCTCCCCTTAAATATGTCTTGGTTAATATATGTATTAATTTGTTTTGAGAGTTGAAATTTTCCATTGTTTGAAGGAAGTTATCAATTGTTTTTTATTTAATTCTTTTAATTTTTACTGTGATAGCGATGTCTTTTGTGATTACAGATTAAAATAGTGACATCATCCATTCATAATGAAAGAAGTCAAACAACTAGTTTTAACTGATGACATTTTGGCTGGGATAACAAAGTTACTAGCAGATTATTATGTCAACAATATTAAGTGGGAATTTGGAATTAAGTTTCTTTTAAAATATTTTATAATAAATACTTAAAACTTGAATAAGCAAAGGAGTTTCATTTTTAAAAGGTACTTTTAATTTTGTGTGTGATGATTATTAAAAATCATTGTAATTGATGATAATATACTGTGTATTATTTTCTTATTAAAAGAGAGCACATTTTTGTCTTTTCATGCAATGTAAAACCATTTTCTTTTATAATAAACTTTAATTTTTAATATGTGTGTTTGATTTGTTTTCTTATGTTAATGGTTTGGAAAGGCCATTGAATATGATAAGTGTTATTTGTACATCAACTTGTTACAAAGATTTTATTAAATTATTTTTCTATTCAAATCACTCATAAAACATTTTCCCCAGACTGTTTTTTACAAAATATTTTGATTAATATATACCATTACTACGAGACTTTTAATATTATTTTTACATTTTATTTTATCTCTGTTCAGACAAAATTCATTTTAAGCATTATATTATTGTTGATTACATAATGGATGTTTATGTCTGTAAAAGCAAAGTGGATGTGGTTGAAATATTTTGGGTGTTAACAAAGTGGCAAATATTTTAGAAAATGTATAATTGAAACAGTACAAAAACTTTAAAATGTGTTTTGTGATATAACAGAGTTACAGTGAGACATTATTATAAGGGCAATGTTACAAGAATGACTAAAATATTTTAATATATTAACAAGTTTTAAAACTTAGGATCGTAGCATGAACATAGATATAGATTCCATTTTGTTTTCATTGTATATCACTCAAAGAGTCCGTATTTTTATTGATATTTTCATAAAGTGGCTAAAGTATTGTTGATTGGAATTTCATGACTTATATAACTGATATGGATTAATGAGGTGTGACGAATAAAAAAATTGATGCCAAAGTCCTAAAAAATCTTGTTTTCATTAGTTCTGTAGAAAGCTAAATGGTGTCAACAGAAATAGTTGAGTCCAAATTCACGTCTACCATGTGACGAGTGACATTTCAGTGAAATCATGTTACATAAATTAAGTACATTATCACCTGTTACGCATGCAGAATTTCATAATACAGATGGAATTTGTTTACCATTTACATTTGAATTTCAAAATGGTACTTTGACACCTGAGCATTGAAAAGACGGAGGAGCATTACATGGTTACAAAAAGGAAGATATCAAAGGAACATTGTCCAGTCAATAGGTGTAACTCGTTGACCTGTTGACACTTTGGCAGTGCTATATGGAAATGTACCTTACACTGTTTTCAGTCCTCATTTTTGAAATTCAAAAAATGTGAGCTGTACATAGTCACGACCTGTATTTATTGTGAAGTTGTGCATACAGAATGTGAAATGCAAGTACAGAATGTATGCATCATAATTTCTCTGAATACTGGCAACCCAGTCAGCATATGGAAGGCATGCGAATTTGGCTTCAGCAGTTTGAAACCACACTGTTTTCTTTTCTACAGAACTAATCAAAACAACATTTATGCAAGATTATAGAATTGATTTTTTTTTTTCACGTCACATTTTGTCCATATCTGTTATAAAATACAAAATGACATTTGAAATTTATTGTTGAACGTAAAAATAATTTACAGTCAGTAAGATTGTACAATGTGGTTTTTATTCATGCTTTGCTGTAAAGATGACAATAAGGAAATTAGACACAAAAAAATGAATAAATATATAATTATAAATATGATTGTGACTCCTATTATATTGTTTTCATGTGTAGATTCATAATTTGATAAATCCATGTAACAGGTGCAAAATGGATTTGTTTCATTTATAAAGATTTAAATCTGTCATAATTGTTTATTGGTATATGGTAATAAATAACATAACACGCAAAATATCTTTTCATATTAATATCAGTTTTCTGAATTGTTGCTGAAACACATTTTTAATAAGTTTTAAAATAGTTTATAAAAATTATACTATCTTATTCCAGTCAAGCTGAAATTTCTTTTTTAAAATTATACTAACAGAATTGAGCTGTTACTTCAGATGGACTGAGTTATAAAACTGGTGACATCCAGAGTAACACGAGACAAAAACGTTGAATACTAACTATTTATACTGGTCTCTTATGTTGGTATAAATTATAGGCTATCGAATAACAGAAGAAACCTATAGCCACCAACACATTAACATCGTTATATGATCCATGAATGACAAATGAAAATGACTACCATGAATATTAAGGTGTATATTTGTATCTCAATTAACCCCAGCTTGATTATTTAAGTTGGTATTGTTACATCATTATTCCTCTCCAGCAGCAGGAAATGAGGTTTACAAAATGATGGTTACAGGACACAAATACTTTTGTTGTTATATATACACCATATCTACTTCAAGTTGGAACAGCAGCTACAATAGTAATTTTAAACTGGACTCACTGAAACAAATACAGTTAAAGAGAATGACTCATACTGAATTGTTATGGCATAAGTTGGTTTAGTGACCATTTCAGCTGTTAGGTCTGTATTATCTATCAAGAATTTTATGACCCCCAATAGCCAATGTTTATTTTTTGTTTGGTGGTGGGGGAGAGGGCCGTTAAACAAACAAACAAAATATTTATCAAGAAATGTGACTAGACCAAACTGGATCTTTGGATCACAGAATAATATGGACTTGTAAAACACCATACCAAGCTGAGTATATGTATTTTGCTTGAAAATAGTTTTTTTTTTTGTTGACTGAGTACTGGTTTAAGTTACAGTATCCCATTGTTCTACATAATTTATTGTTTATGATGTTAAAGGCATAGATCCTAGTTACAAGAAATTGTAATGTGTATTTGGCTACAGGGGTAGATACAGAAATATTGGAAGAGAGGTAGAAATATTTAAAAGATTTTGTGGAAAGTTACATACAATTATGATCTGAAAAAGTAAAATAGATCACCAAAGGGGGTTTAAACCCATAAATTTATCCTTAAATCTGCTTCTGGGCTATTGAGTCTTTATTTACTATTAAAATTACAAATTCCTTAACATTTCTTGTGTAAAATGGCAAAGGAACATAACGATAATACTAAAATTCTTTATTTTCAGAGGGTAATATATTCAAATTTTGTATATGTAATGCGTTTGTTATCCTGTCTTCAAAATTATTGTTTCTCCTCTAAATATACCTATTTACCTGTAATTATAACATATAAAAGATACTAGGAATAGTTCAATGCAAAGATACTAGGAATAGTACGATGCAAAGATACTAGGAATAGTACGATGCAAAGATACTAGGAATAGTACAATGCAAAGATACTAGGAATAGTACAATGCAAAGATACTAGGAATAGTACAATGCAAAGATACTTGGAATACTTGGGATACTTGAACCACTGTCATTCAGCTTGAGAGTTCAATATCCTACCATAAGACCACTGAGGCTCCCATAAGGACCTTTAAGAACATGTCTTAAAATGACAAATTAAAATTGAAATTACAAGCTTTTTTATATCAATACGTAATTCAGTCAGTTATTATATAATCACCTGAGTTCTTTCTTTCCCATTGTGTAATCATGAAAACAAAAACATATTGGTATTCTAATAATGCATTTTTACATCATCATCTATTTTGTTTGAGGAGAAGGATGTATCTCAAACACATGGGGGTAAATCCAGGGGGAACATGTCCCCCCCCCACTTTTTGGACGGGTGGACACTTATATAATTATCCCCCACACTTTTTGCTTAGAAAAACTGAAAATTTCAGCGAAATTAAAATGCCTAAATAATAATCTTTACTAGTATTTCTTTTTATTTTATCAATGTAACAATCATGTCGTCTTAGCAGAAATATATCGAAGTGGTCTATAATTGTGGTGGGAAGGGAGGGGGGGGGCAGCAGAATGGTCCATCCCCCCACTTTTGGGACACAGGTATGTTCCGTGCTTCCCACTTTCAGGAACGGATTTTCTCCCTTGCTCAAACAGTAGCATGTCCACCAGTGAACTGGTTGGTTGTTGGATCGATCCTTTTCAGTGGACCCATTTGCAGTTTGGGCTATATTTTTTTTCAAACCAGTAGTCCACAATTGGTTCATCAAAGTCAGTGGTATGTGCTGTCCTGTATATGGGACGAATCTTATAAAAGACCACTTGCTGCTTATTGGAAAAAATAGCCTATGTCGTGGCAGTTGGTTTCCTCTAAAAATAAATATGTCGGAATGAACATATGATTGATATCCAATAGTCAACGATAAGATAAAAATGAATGTGCTCTGGAGGCATCATTAAATAAAACAAACTTTTATTTTACTTTTTACTGTTTTGTTTGTGGGAGAGGTTGACTGTTAAGATCTTATGAATTTTAAGAAGTAACTTTAAATGTTGACACAGCAAGTAATACCAAATACAAGTATTTAATGTTTCAAAATAAAAAATACCAGTAAATGATAATTTTTAAAGTTGTGTTGTTGCTATATGACCACTATAAAATGCCAAGATTGTTATTTTCTTATTTATTCAGATTATTTATTTTAATTTATAATAAAATGTATGTTCTTTTTTTAAACAAAATTATTTTTGTGTTGTTCTAAACTGTTATCTCACTAATTACAAACTACATTTTTCCCTGTATACAGAATGAACCAGTAAGTTGAACACCTCAGCTGTGACCCTTTATATCTGTGAACATTCCACTCATGTAACAGTGAGATAAAAATAGAATGTCAACCTGTAGTAAAAACAAAACAAAAATAAACTGGTCAATGTCACCTTTCTATGCTGTTACCAGTTACCACTATAAATCTCTGACAGTGTTTCCATGTGTCATATGAATTTGGAAAAATCCTAACTTGGTTTGTTAGGCTACTACGTGAAGAATGTAGAATATTCTTTATTTTAAAATGATATAATACATAGGAAGTTGGGAGGGCAGGCAAGTGTCCCCACACCTCCACTTTTTAGATATTTTGTATAATTCATTTTCCAATGTGACACAAACACAACAGCCCCCTCCTCCCACACACACACACACTTTTCAGCAGCTTCCTACACCACTGTTTTATGGTGTAGATATAGTCACTTTGTAGTTGTGATTTGTGTAGTTTGTAGGATTAATCTCATTTTTTATTTTTATTTTACTCCATGAAAATCCTGTGGTTATTGTAGATAAAAGATTGTGGTTTGTGATGTTCTTTCTGTGTCAAGTGCATGCAACAGGCTGTTTTCTAAATTGATAAATTAGCCCATGTGGTGGCAGCTGGTTTCCTCTTGTCAAATTCACATTATCATCCATCTTGTACTAACAATAATATTCTCCAAGTTGAATTTCAGGACTGTAGATTAATCATAAATCTGTATAATTATGAAAATAAGTTTTAAAATAAAACCCATGAAAAAGAGTGTTCACAAAACCCACTTAGTCAGTGATTTGAATAATGGAAATAACCATGGAAATTACAATAATTATGATGAAGTGTTGTCATCTAGGGTTTTATGCATACACTGGGGATTTAAAATCATATTTTTCTCTCAAACTGAATTTATTTGGACATTGAAAGTTTTGTGAAAATACTCCTCAGTGGGAAAGGAGCAGGTTTGTTCTATATACTGGGTGTTGCAATTACTATAAATAGCCACCAATGAAACGGTGTCCTGTTTGTTGAACATTCTTTAATAAACTCAGTGCCTTGCATTAAAGCTACTAATAGAAAACAAGAGGTTTAAAATTGTTGTTTGAGGGGCACATTTGTCTTGTGTAGTCTTCGAATGAGGAATTGGATCGATCCTTCTCAGTAGACCCATTTGCAGTTTGGTCTATTTTCCATTCCAACTAGTGCTCCCCAACTGGTTCATCAAAGGCCATGGTATGTGCTGCACAGTCTGTGGGAAAGTGCATATAAAAGACCCCTTGCTGCTTATCAGAAAGAGTTGTCTATGTGGCAGCAGCAGGTTTTCTCTAAAGAATTGTCAGAATGACAATACGTTTGATGTCCAATAGCCAATAACCAATGTCATCTACAGGCTTGGTTAAATAAAACAAACTTTACTTTAGAATGAGGACACTAGAATAACAGCAGTAAATGTAAATTCTTTAAGAGAGATGATGACAAATGTAATATGTCGATACTATCTTGAAACCCAACACTTGCATATGTTTAACCAGGTGTAATGAATACTGTTAATCTTTATACACTGTGTATTTGGGTTTATCTTAGCATGCTAATTTGGCTGTTATACAGGTCAGTGGTTCTTAATCCACTGGTCAGACAGGAGGTCAAGAGATCAATTCCACTACATGAACTCTTTCCCTTTTAAAGTTCATTGTCCTATCCTGTGACCTTGGTAGTGCAGTGTTTGGTGCAGTGCAGGAATACTTTAAAACACTCATGTTTAATCAAAGCTATTTGCTGTTAAACAGTGGTATTTGTGAAACAAAATTAAACATTTATATCCCCTCTGCACAACAAGGAAAAGTTAGTTGTTGAGTCATTCAAATGTGCGTACATGGAGTTTGTGGCAAATCTTGTTTTTTAAAAACATTCTACACATTTTATTCCCAATAAATTGTTCGAATTGATTAAAATTTAATACCAATAATTTCAAAACAATCTAGGGCATTATCACCCTATCAAATGTTAGTCTACTACCAAATCCATTTCAGGAACAGACCTAGGGGGGTGTAAAGGGTTACATTCTCCTAGTAATGTATCTTTTGGATTTTCCCCAACATATCCAGAAAATTTTGAGGGTGGGTGCATTTCATTTTGGAAGAATTGTCTTTACTATACCAGTCTCACCCCAACTTCATGTGGGCCTGATTTCGTATAAAGATCCAAACAAGCCATGTTTGCATGTACCTCTTCCCATGGCATAATAGTTGACCCCAAGGTCACCATGTAAGCAACACCTCTAGGAAGATCACACTATACAATATAGGTGGGGCATGCTATGGTAATTAAAACAAATGTCACTAGATTTACAAATGGGTCATGTGAAAACTGAATCACTATAAACATATCTCCGATTGATCAGGCAACCTTGTGTAACCTTGGAAATTTCCAAGTTTTAATTTCATGAGCACACAGTGACATAAGGTATATTATGCAATAGTATTGTCATTTCTGAATGTTGGAGGTCCATTTTCCTAAAACTCCCTTCTTCTCATAACATCCTGGTATGAACATGTGTAACTGTATTATTACAAGTATATGTAGTAATTAGTTTATTTGTTCATATATATATTATCCATTGTAAAATCCATTTTAGCTTTGGGATTTTTTTTTTTTTTTTACATTTTTGGGATGGAAGGATATGAAAATTTACAATCACCAGTCATTTTTAAAAATGAATGTTAGACACCTGACAGCCATGGATTACCCAGTGTGCTAAGGCAATGTTAAACATCCATTTCTTTCTTTACCACAGCAAAATATTCCTTTCTTTCTTTACCACAGGAAAATATCCCTTTCCTTACCACAGCAAAACATCCCTTTCCTTCTTTACCACAGCAAAATATCCCTTTCCTTACCACAGCAAAACATCCATTTCTTTCTTTACCACAGCAAAATATCCCTTTCTTTCTTTACCACAGCAAAACATCACTTTCTTTCTTTACCACAGCACACAGCAAAACATCACTTTCTTTCTTTACCACAGCACACAGCAAAACATCCCTTTCTTTCTTTATCACAGCAAAACATCACTTTCTTTCTTTATCACAGCAAAACATCCCTTTCTTTCTTTATCACAGCAAAACATCCCTTTCTTTCTTTATCACAGCAAAACATCACTTTCTTCCTTTATCACAGCACATTACCTTCTTTCTTTACCACAGCAAAACATCACTTTCTTCCTTAACCACAGCAAATAAAGCAATCTGTTCTCAATTGCAATCTAATCTGCAAGTTTGTGAACTTAATATTAATATTCCAAAGATAAACAAAAACAATCTTATTATCCAGCTTAACAAGAGAGAGGGTTCCAATTCAGCTGTAGGTATGTAATCAGAATCTATTAAGGTGTGATTTATGTTTTTGGAGGTGAGAGGGATGGGGGGAGATGGGGGTTGAGAATGTTAGTCTTCAATAGGCAAATGTTTTATTTCAATAAAACTGATCTATTACAAACATTGTGTTTTTAAAACAATTTCTGAGGGGTGGGGTGAATAAGCACCTGTCAGACACACTTAGTGGTCCCGAGTTTTATAAGGCACATTCAGCAGAGAGTGTGCTAGCAGTCACTTGCTAGACTGGTGTTTATAATAGATGAAGGTAACAAGTCAAATTATTTGTGAGCCCTCCTGAACATGCCACAGTATTCTGGTATCAAGTAAGACGTCAGATTACATAAACAACAAATCAGCAAATGGAAGTTAAAATTTATTTAGTTATAATGTAAGTAAAAAATAACTAAAACAATTGTGCCAAGTGTATCTGCCATCTCATATCACTGATGGCATTTCTAATACTCAATAATCTAAATACATCCATGAATAAATTTCTATTACTATTGTAACATGATCTAGAAGTGAACAAAGTTAACATATCAATATACGTATAGACTGATTATGTATTCCATATAGTAATAATCGTGAACCACACT
This sequence comes from Symmetromphalus regularis, assembly GCA_032355785.1. NCBI lineage: Eukaryota > Metazoa > Mollusca > Gastropoda > Neomphalida > Neomphalidae > Symmetromphalus > Symmetromphalus regularis. Next base: position 5,592 of record JAULBS010108633.1, on the reverse strand, counting down.
CCTGATTCTATCACCATGCTCACGTTCTGCATACCATCATGTACAGACAACACTATGCTTATAACCTATACTGAAATAACAATGAAACAAAAACAAATACATCTATGTAATCAAAGTGTCTTACATTATTCTACTAGGTAATTTAATGTTATATGAAGTACATGTTTTTTAATTATTCATAATATGGTCATTTACCTAACTGTTACCTATTAAAAATGCCAAACAGTCACAAGAAAAGAGTATCTTTTATTACAAAATTAATCCAAGTAATTTAACGTGTTTATGACTATTTCTAAAACAATATTTAAAAGTGCTGTTGAAAGATATTTAATAAAATTCAAATGAAAAATCCAATGTATCTTAAATGTAATTCTAATTAAACAGGTCAAAGTAATATTGCTGCATAATAACAGTCATTAGGCACAAATGGTTTTACTTTTTGTATGACTGTCAAATACAATACATTATGAAGTAACCACGTGTTTTTTTCTAAATAACAAAACTTAAAAGTTACTAAAAAATACATTGCAGTGAATTAATTACTACAGGTAATAACATTTTATCATTCATCTGAAAGAAAAATCCCAGAATAAATAGGGAAGAGATATGACATTCAGTGACTAACACTAAACAAGATACATCTTCATATGTCTTCATTGACAGGAATTGGATCTATTGTACTAAAAAAAATGCAATTTGACACTTCATAGTAGTTTTAAATATTTTGATTAGTTACTCAGTGTTCCTATAAAAAAATTTATGCAAACAAGTTTGCTTGAAGTGAGAGCTATGCGCAGTAGATAAATGTTTGATTCACTATATGAATTGGCACCATTTGACACAAAACTGTATTTGTAAGCTGCGTAGTTATAAGTAGCTAGATTAAATATTTCCTGTAATATCAAGAGGAGAATGATCATCTTATGGAATTTAAACTGCTCTGTCATGGAGTAAGTTGACATTTGTACAGTAACATGTAGTTTTATCTAATTGGTCCTATACAGATTTATACATGTAAAAGTTATTACTTTTCCTGGGTACTGAACAATACATTTCACTAAATTGTTACACCTTATTAAAATAAAAATGTATAGTCTTTCTTCAACATAAAATGCATTACCATCTTAAATCTGTTGTTAAAAGATCAATTACTTGGTCTTTGTTAACTGTAAAACTAGTCTGTGATTTATAGTACAAGCCCACAAGATGTATAAAATATTCAAAATCCAACTGTTCCCTATTTTGTTAATATCATTCACAAATCTGCCTGTGAAACACAAAAATGTTTATCAAGTCCTTATTTTATAGTCCCCGAAAGGTAAACATAATATAAATATTATGCAACACAAAACAGGTCTCACAACTCTGTTTATTGCATGCCATATGGACTATCAACTTAGTCTACTGCTTAAATTAGCAGTATATTGCTTATTATTTCAATTTACAACTTACCCATTGATTGCGTAATTATTGATGTATAATTTTAGGATAGCACAATTTTTTTTATTGTAGTTGATATGACAGAACAAATACAACACAATTCCATCTATTTATTGCATCATCTTATTTAAGTGCCATGCGCAGGTTAACAATTCATGTATAATATGATAAAGTATTGTAATTGGGATTTGATATATTCATTGCACTGTTAGGATTGTAAAAGGAAACCAGAGCAAATACATTACAAGTAAACACCACAAACCGTAATGAATAAACTAAATAATGCACTTGAACCAAACATGATCCAAGCATTTTTCACATTCATTTACTAATACAATGGGTTTTATTTTATAAAATAATGAACATTTTTCAAGGTTTTACAGTAAATAGTATATCATTACAAAATCTCTTTAACATTAATTCTGTACAGTATTCAAATACATGGATGTTAAACAAATACACTTAGCATTCAAAACCCATAGCCATATTTTGCTGTTCTGACAAAACTCTGATTGAAAGTTGTATAAATCTAAAATATTTCTATTCTAACATATCCAATAATTTAGCACTAGAACTCCAAACCGAACATGCTAGGGCACACTAATAATTACTACATGTACTACACATCACCGATACATGACAAAGAGAAATGACATTCAATCAGAGTTCTGCAGTTTCAAACATGTTCAAAGTGAAATTTTATAGAAATTTATTAAACCATTATGCAGTTTTACTAACTCTCTTATCTACAAAAGAGTTTTTTTTAATGTACAATGCTGGAAGTTAACATGGAAATATATAGCAACTACTGACAATGACAAAATTTATTTAACAAAATGGAAATCTTTAACAAAAAAACAAAGACAAGTTCATAATCAAGGCCTAAATATATTTGGAAAAACAAAAAAGGGAGAATTTTATTTATATCAATGTGCTTGTTTAGTGGCAAACAGTTTTTAAAAATGTATACATTAATTGTAATTTTAAACAAGTAAATGCTTTTGCAACTAAACATTTAATGGCCACGAACTAAACAATTAGCAAAGTCTTCACCAATGAAAGATATTACAGCAAAATATGTACTTTACACAATAGTGACACAGAAAAGTCTGCGACAGTTACCATTATGATACATGATGATGAATTACATCGAGTTCTGAATGTGATTAATTCTCTGACCTGAAAGATGCAAGTCTGCACTATTAACTTTACTCATCATTCCAAATTAACCATCAAATGTTATATCATGTTTACCACATATATATTAAGATAAGCAAGAATTAAGGATTTTAAAAATAAGCTGCAGTAGTGATATGTAAAGAATAACTGACAACTATATTTAGGATGGATACATATATATATGTATTATCAAAATATGTTTTTAAGGATGCGAGATTCATAGATATGTCTAAACGAAATAACAAAACACATGCAATCAAATGAAGAAGACTAACAATATTTTCAAAAATGTATCATAAAATAATTGCAGAGGTCCGTTTTTATTATATATTGCCTTAATTAAAACAAAAAACATCAACTATTTAAGCACCCTTTAAAAAACTAGTGGCTTATGGTCCAAAAAATATGGTATGTAACTTTGATTAAACACAGTGCACTATGTCTAACTTGACATCAAATTGAGAAATGTATCAAACTTAGTTGCATTAAAATATTTTTGCACAAAGATGTTACCTAACAAGCTTATACACAAGTTTTCATCAGGCGTGCCCAAACTAAGATACGTATAGTCACAAAATAATTCCATTTAGACAGAGTTCACTGTACAAGAAAAGCTATGGGAATGTAACAATTATTCAATATTTGTAGAAAGGTAACAGAGTATTTACATTACGGGGTAATACAGCAGGTATGGTATTGAATGATATATAATAGGGAATAATAAACTTGTGTTTTTGCATAGAAAGTTTTGCTTGAAAAAAACTTTTATTATGTTACTGACTGATAACAACTCTATTAATATTTACTTATGACAATACCTTTTTAATTGTTGTACAAGTTTTTGTTGGTACAATAGGTCTTACCTCCAACAATATATTTAAAAAAAAATCATTATTCTTTAATAGGGCTTCTCATGTGACTGAAGTGGAATGTATACAGATTACTCTGTGAATAAATATAATTCAATAACTCTAAATATTTTATAATTTTGAAATTCAATAATTGTAAATGTATGTTCAGATTATTCAGTACAGTCTGGCTCTACAATGTATATATTACCATAAGTATTGAATACTTGGCAAATATCAACAAAAATAATTCTGAATATAATTCATTCTTTCCTAAACTATACCCAATGACAACTCAAGTATTGCCTATCGTATGATAAAATTTTAAAGTATTTTGAAAATTAAATAAAATGGATAGTATTTTACTGGGAAAAGCAAATTGTTTGAAAAAGTATTTTTAGAGTAAAATGTTCTTCATTTTTGTTATCAGTGTAATCATATATACATGTATGTTAGAAAAGTTATGAATTGAAATAATTTTATATCATGTATACTTTTAATATGGTTAAAATGCAGTTTATGACACTTTTTACACTTATTATTAAATTCAAAACCATGGTTTATTGGTTTGAAATTCATGATGCCATTGGGTATACCTTATTCTCATTCAAACTAATTTCCGAGTACTATAGAACATCCTGTTATACACAAATTCTAACCATCACCACTCACTTCCTATTCCTACATTAACAGTGATAACAATTTAAACATAATCTATCTCTGAATCAGTGCTATATAAATCCAATTTAATAATACCAGATACACGTAATAAGTCTCTAGGTAAATTCATAATATGCATTAACTACTCTTTGCAATATGAATTGATAAATCCAATCTCTTACTATAATAAATCAAGACGACTACGCCCTGTGAAAAACTATGAAATGAGTTATATTTAAATTAGTTTAGTTAATTAGCTGGAACTATTGTGATTGGTATGTGGGAGTGGTGTACACAGTATTCACTCACACTTCCCAGTAAGGTGCGGCGTAGTGTACTAAGACCCCTGGTGCCCATCACTAACTCGGACACGTTTTCTGTCGTGCACGCCTTGATGATTTCTTCACCGGGTTTGCCACCACACTTGAACACTCGGCCTGGAATCTGCAAAAAACATTTTGAATTATAAATATTAAAACTGTCAAGAAATGGTCTTTTAAAATTGTGCAAATTATCACTTTGTCCACCTATTGTTTGCACAAGTATAGATTTGTGTAAACTATTTTAACAATGATAACTGATAATTGGTGTACAGAAGAAATATGTTCTTGCCACATAGGCTACTTTTTTTCTTATTATAGCAAGGTGTACTTCCCACTGACATGAGAGCCAGGGCAGATGCAGATTGGGGTGGGGGAGAGAAAGAAAAGTGATGTTGCATGTTCTCTATTATTTAAGGAAAACATTTTTAAAATTTCTGTACACTAAAAACTATTCTGAGGAACATTTTCCATTACATCCACACCTACACATGCATGCACACACACAACTTTGTAAACATTTAGATCTGTCCTAGAAATATCATGATTTTTGCAAAACCAGTTGCTGAAAAAGTAGCTAATTAATACAACCTAGTGTTTGTTGCTGACAATGTAGTTCAATTAATAAAGACTGATGTTTACAGTATCATTATGTAAATATGATGATGGAAATCAAAGAAAATACTTTAAACAATGCATTGATGTTATTTTAATTATCTTAAAACTAACTTTTAATGAAGACAAGGATAAAAAAAAAACTTTCTAGGCAATTATTTATCTCAGTGCCATCTAAAGATATCAGCTTATGTGTTCATGTATATGTATGTGGCAGTAGCATGGGTTTTCTGTAAATGATGTATCCCAAATACTTAATATGTCTTACGGTTAATAACCAAAAACTGAAGAGCTTTTCAATTAACAATGTATTGGGAAAGGGCTGGGCCTGAGGGATAGTCAGAATCATCAAATTTGACAGATTTGCCTTTATAATTTATTATTATTACTATTACTATTATTATTATTATTACTATTATTATTATTATTACGATTATTATTATTGCTATTATTATTATTATTACTATTATTATTATTTCTATTATTATTACTATTATTATTATAATTTATTATTATTACTATTACTATTA
>JAULBS010108622.1:0-15312 GCA_032355785.1 Symmetromphalus regularis | reverse complement strand
TGTAGGCGATATTTCACTAATTGTGCTCAGTATATTTCAGTGCCTGCACTTAACGTACTACTAGCCGATGTAGGCGATATTTCACTAATTGTGCTCAGTATATTTCAGTGCCTGCACTTAACGTACTACTAGCCGATGTAGGCGACCCTTTACTAATTGTGCTCAGTATATTTCAGTACCTGCACTTAACGTACTACTAGCCGATATTTCACTAATTGTGCTCAGTATATTTCAGTGCCTGCACTTAACGTAGTACAAGCCGATATTTCACTAATTGTGCTCAGTATATTTCAGTGCCTGCACTTAATGTACGACTAGCCGATGTAGGCGACCCTTTACTAATTGTGCTCAGTATATTTCAGTGCCTGCACTTAACGTACAACTAGCCGACGGAGGCGACCCTTCACTAATTGTGCTCAGTATATTTCAGTACCTGCACTTAACGTACGACTAGCCGACGGAGGCGACCCTTTACTAATTGTGCTCAGTATATTTCAGTGCCTGCACTTAACGTACGACTAGCCGATAGAGGCGACCCTTCACTAATTGTGCTCAGTATATTTCAGTGCCTGCACTTAACGTACGACTAGCCGATGCTGGCGACACTTCACTAATTGTGCTCAGTATATTTTAGTGCCTGCACTTAACGTACGACTAGCCGATGTAGGCGACAGTCCGCTACAAGGTCGTGTTGAGATTGAGGTCAACGGGGTTTGGGGAACTGTTTGTAATGACTCTTTTGACGATGAGGATGCGCAAGTTATCTGCTTCATGATGGGATTCAGTAGGTAAATTATTCACCCCGTACGTTCTGTGGTTAGGGTATTACGATCAATGAGATGTAATATTTGTTTTAATCCCAGTACCAGTTCCAAACCACAGTGAGTGCTCTGCAAGGTTCTGTATGTAGGTGTACTCCACTTACACCGAGTAGTGATCCACAACTGGTTTATCAAAGGAAGGTAGGGGTACAGAGTTAAGACGTGAGAAGGTTGGTGCTATCCTGTCCAGGATAGTGCACACACAAAATACCTTGCTACTTATTGGAAAGAGTAACCACATTAGTGTGACGGCAACGGGTTTTGTCTCTTCAAGTAGCACTAATGTCGGTTCTGGACAAACAGCAGATGCTTGGTTGTATGCCCAGAACAGTATGCTTGAACCTTATGAGCCGTATGGTTATGAATTCTGGTAATTTGTTTTATAATTTAGGATTCAGAGATTAAATAGCTGTGTATGTTAAGATTTCATTTTTCACAAACATCTCAAGAGTATGTGGACTTGGCAAGTTTTGGTAAGTCTTTCTTGGAGAAGACGTCCACATACTGTGTGAAATACTGAGAGAGCGCACAATACAATCACTAGGTTATATTTCTCTTATAGGTCTGGGGCACAGGTGAATGCTACATTTGGCGATGGATCAGGACCTGTCTACTATGATGATCTGAACTGCACCGGACATGAACTGTCCGTTGAGCAGTGTCCATCCAAACCTATAGGTCAAACAAACTGTTCTCACTCCAAGGATGCAGGTGTCACCTGCAATCAAGGTATGCGTTCATTCTTTAACTCTGAACAGTACCCCCGTCACCAAACAAATCCTCATCTGTGACATGAAAGCTAAACGACATAGCGTTTTGTGATCAAAATCATATCTGCACTAAACAGTCCAAAGGGTATGTAGGTAGAATTGTAAAGACTACTCACAATAACTGAAAAAAGTGATGACGCCACGTGTTCGCATAAGTGTAGTGTATCCTTCCTGACGACACAAGTCATTAGAACACCTCTTAGTCCAACCGTGTTGAAAGTTGAGGTCATTTGGCATGCAGTTTTACTAAGTTGTGAATCGTGAGTCATAAAATTGATAGGGTCCTGCACTTCTTCCTTTGAAAGGAAATGACCTTTGTTATACCAATCATATACCACATGCAGGAATGAAAATAGCTCAAATGGGTGCGAGAAATGAACCGAGTTAAGACATAAGAAGGTATGAGCACAGAGTTAAGACGTGGGAAGGTAAGTGAACAGAGTTAAGACGTGAGAAGGTAGATGTACAGTTAAGACATGAGAATGTAGGTGTACAGAGTTAAGACACGAGAAGGTAGAGGTAGAGAATTAAGATGTGAGAAGGTAGGTGAACAGAGTTAAGACGTGAGAAGGTAGAGGTAGAGAATTAAGATGTGAGAAGGTAGGTGAACACAGTTAAGACGTGAGAAGGTAGAGGTAGAGAATTAAGATGTGAGAAGGTAGGTGAACAGAGTAAAGACGTGAGAAAGTATGAGTAGAGTTAAGACGTGAGGAGATAGGGGTACAAAGTTAAGATGTGAGAAGGTATGAGTAGAGTTAAGATGTGAGAAGGTAGCGGTACAGAGTTAAGACGTGGGAAGGTAGGTGCACAGAGTTAAGATGTGAAAAGGTATTAGAGTGAAGACGTGGGTAGGTAAGGGTATAGAGTTAAGATGCGAGAAGGTATGGGTACAGAGTTAATACGTGAGGATACAGGGGTACAGAGTTAAGATATGAACAGGTAGCGGTATAGAGTTAAAACGTTAGACGGTAGCGGTATAGAGTTAAGACGTGAGAAGGTAGGTATACAGAGTTAATACGTGAGAATACAGGGGTACAGAGTTAAGACATGAACAGGTAGCAGTATAGAGTTAAGACGTGAGAAGAAAGCGGTATAGAGTTAAGACGTGAGAAGGTAGGAGTACAGAGTTAAGACGTGAGAAGGTATGTGTACAGAGTTAAGACGTGAGCAGGTGGTAGGTGTACAGAGTTAAGACGTGAGGAGACAGGGGTACATAGTTAAGACGTGAGAAGGTAGGGGTACAGAGTTAAGACGTGAGAAGGTAGGTTATCAGAGTTAATACGTGTGAAGACAGGAGTACAGAGTTAAGACATGGAAAGGTAGCGGTATAGATTTAAGACGTGAGAAGACAGGGGTACAGAATTAAGACGTGGGAAGGTAGGGGTACAGAGTTTATACGTGAGAATACAGGGGTACAGAGTTAAGACATGAAAAGATAGCGGTATAGAGTTTATACGTGAGAATACAGGGGTACAGAGTTAAGACATGAAAAGATAGCGGTATAGAGTTAAGACATGAGACGGTAGCGGTATAGAGTTAAGACGTGAGAAGGTAGGTGTACAGAATTAAGATATGAAAAGGTAGCGATATAGAGTTAAGACGTGAGAAGGTAGGGGTACAGAGTTAAGACGTGAGAAGACAGGGGTACATAGTTAAGACGTGAGAAGGTAGGGTTACAGAGTTAAATGGTGAGAAGTTAGGTGTACGGAGTTAATACGTGTGAAGACAGGGGTACAGAGTTAAGACGTGAAAGAAAAGTTAGCGGTATCTTGTTAAGACATGAGAAGGTAGGTGTACAGATTTAAGACGTGAGAAGGTAGGGGTACAGAATTAAGACGTGAGAAAATAGGAGTACAGAGTTTTAAGAAGGTAGGGAAACAGACTTAAAATGCAATTCATCGTCTTGTTAGCCAAGAATGGGCTGACATTGCCTTGAATGAACTGAGTTCTGATTTCAGTGCCAGTACGTTTAATCAATGGATCTGAAACAGGAGGCCGAGTTCTAATGGAAATCAACGACATGTGGGGAACGATTTGTTGGGACACTAACTACAACTCTAACAATACTGCTAGAGTTATTTGTTCCATGATGGGATACAATCGGTATCCGACGACCGACCGGTTCACAGACAGACACGCTACCGTTTGAGCTAGATGCCGCTCCCTCTTAACTTATGGTGTATTTTGTGATAATATGAGATTTTCTTCCAAATAACAGTAAAGTATCTGAAACGGTAAAGAATGTAGACATTTCTTCAGTAAAATATGACATTTTCTTGAACGCTTGAGCATAGGTCCTAATATACATAAGATATTTTTATTATAAACTAATCTAAGTAAACAAAAAGATGTGCGTAGTAGTTGCTATATCTAATTATATATGAAGAAGTCAAAGGGTCACATTGAAGTCAAATTGAGAAAAATGATAATGAATGATATCACTTTGATTGTTTTCCCATAGGCAGTCATTTTCTGACCTCGTATTTAAGAAGGACTCTGATCGTTCTACAAGTTTAAAGATATTTGAAAACGCGGTTACAAATGAGATTATATATTAAATGTATACTCCCATGGACCCTTAACCTAATTAATTTCCAAACAAAGAATTAATTTCAAATATAAACATTTCATTTGTCCATAGAAATACTTCATTCAATTGCTTACACAACTACCGCATCTCGCTTATTATCAATATTTAAAAAATAAATAATGAATTATGCTCACGGACAAATAAAACGGAATAAAAGTTAACGGTTTTTTTCGTTGACGATGTAACGTACATATTGCAAGTCACGTGACGGGTATTCCCCCGTTAACCGTTATTTAAAAACTTTTGAATATTTTTGTAGCTGCAAAAACATTTCGTACCAATTTATGTCGCCCCATCAGGAGTTCCGATCTTGAAATATGAAATTTTTAAATGTGAAACAAATCGATCGACTCGACATGGAATTCCCTAGACCATGGTTCAGTTGAAATGTTTTGCGTGATATGAAAACGAGATCTAGTATAACAAATGCATGTAAATTTCATTCGTAATTCATATTTAGAGCACAAAGCCCCTTACATTCCGTGGGACTATCCCTTTAAGTCAAATTATAGAAATTTGTTACCCAGTTCGTTTTGCGGTTGACATCTTCATACGTATATCTACTGTATAATAATATATTCAGTGGCGTAGCTTCCATTGAGGCAATGAGGTAATTTAGCAGAATTTTTTTAATGTTATTAATATTATAAAAGTTGATTAAAATACGACAAATAACTAGCATTGCCTCACTAGAAAGTAGACCCAAGCTACGCCAATCATATCTAATACGTTTTCAATGTTGTGTAGAACTGGAAGCTACTGCGAGAAGTATGGCAAATCTGAAACACTTCATGCACCCATCTTTCTGGAAGCGGTCATGTGTGACGGAGAGGAGGATTCCATTCTACAATGCACATCAAAGCCCATTGGTGATTACCACTGTACGGATGAAGTAGGAGTTATCTGTAACACAGGTTAATTAACTTTTAATCATTCAGTCAAATACTAAAGTAATAAGTCCTGAGAACTAAAGATAAATAATTTACTTTTCATATATTATTAAATTGCGCTGATAAAACTAATTTAAAATATTTATAAAACTTCACTCTATTTTCACTGAAAACTGAAACGTGAATGATAATTTTATACGATCATATATAAAAAGGATTCATTTGAGCTTCTGCTGATATAACATCATTAAATATATTTTAAATATTTGAAGACGTCAAAGGCAAAACGATCTGGGTCACATTGAAGTCAAACTGAGAAAAATTATAATGAATAAACTATAAACTATTTGAATTAGATATTACTTTGATTGTTTTGCCATAGGCAGTCATTTTTGACTTCGTATTTAAGGACACTGATCGTTCTGCATGAATAGGAACATTTGAAAACAAGGGATTTTGTACGGAGTTATAGATGGCAGTATCAGGTCAAATTATGGAAATGTGTGACCCTCATCGTTTCGCCTTTGACGTCTTCGTTTGTTTTCAGTCTATTTCCTGTCTTTTTATACATCTGTAACAAAATGAATGATGATGTCCACATAGAAGACGTTCAGCGTTTGTATTTGTAGGTACAGAAGAATGAGGCATCTGACAATGTTTTCCTGCAGAGTGGTTTTAACGGATTCTGTTGAATCGGATTACTAAATAGTGTAAACTAGTGCCTGTATTCTGAACAGTGTGTTAAATCATTGTTAAAAATACACGCATTATGTTCATACACGGTTATATAGTCTTTTCTTTGTGTTTGTACTAGTAAATTATAAAATATGTGTTAAATTATTATTAAAAAACACAAAAATTCTTGTTTGTATTTTGTACTAGTAAAATATGTTTTACATTTTCATTTTCATACTGACATGGCTAACGTGCCATTAGTTTGTTCGTTTTATTCTGCTGACGATGTTGGTTTTAACTAACGAAACACTACATTTATGAATAATTGTTACTTTTTAAGGTAGTTTACATAGAAACTATTATAGTTAAATACAATTTTATTCTAAAAGACACACAATTGTACGTTATATGGCCTTGTATCTAGATCTAATATTTAAAATAGTTAAAAAAATAAACATACCAGTACATTAATACAGGCCCGTAAGAACGACTTTGGGAGTTGGGGGTGGGGGAAGAGGGCACTGACGGATCGGGTACAAACTTTATACAAGATTTTGGACACAATGTCAAACATTACTTATAAAAATGACTCACAAGTGGAGGAGCACGTGTCCTATAAATGTACTGTATATTCGTTATAAATGCAAAAGATAATAAGCTGACCTGTATAGGGGTTTTGCGGTAGTTGACAATATTCGGCCTGACCAGTAGCACCGATCACAATATAACCACAACTTTACACTTCGAGGTAATCGACAATTGTTGTGTAAAAGTCATGACAGACTGAGTGTACACTAAAAGCAAAAGAAATTTAGTCACTATGTTTTTTAGCATAACCATGGGCGTAAATCACTTGGGTGGGTGTGGTGGGGGAGGGGTAGGGGCACACGTTCCTCCCATTTTTTGGATGGGGATGCCTATATAATTAGCTCCCGACTTTTGGCTTCGAAAAATTGAAATTAAAATGCCTAAATACTAATCTTTACTAGTATTTCTCTTTATTGTATCAATGTAACACTTAACCATGTGATAAATAAATGAATTAAATAATAATAATAAAATAATAATAAATAAAATAGATTGAAAACAAAAAAATCAGTTTTCCTTTTAAAATATAATTAAAGGATTTTATTCAACCAATGTTTTATATGAATTAATTCATGATACTATATTCTATATAACAGACGTCAAATTGGTTACTTTTCACTTGACCTTTAAATATTGACTTTAAAAATAAAATAATGAACATTTTCTTTTCAATAATGCATATATAATTATATTAAAAAACGTTTATTAAAACGATTTCAAAAATGTTACCAAGAAGTAAAGTTTATTTTAATTAACGACACATCTAGAGCATATTGATTTTATCTTATCATCAGCTAATGGACGTCAGTCATAATAATAATTATGGATATTTTGACATATTTATTTAGAGGAAACCCGCTTCTGCCATATAGGCTACTCTTTCCGATAAGCAGCAAGATGTCTTTCATATGCACCGTCCCACAGACAGGACACCACTTACCATGGCCTTTGATGAACCAGTTGTGGACCACTGGTTGGAACGGAAAATAGCCCAAACCGACCGCTTCACAGACGAATACGCTACTGTTTGAACTACGTACCGCTCCCACACATGTTATCAAATCAACGTAGCATAATTAACATATTGTGTTTGATGGCGGTATGATACGGGATCACTTTATAACAATTAACATATTGTGTTTGATGGCGGTATGATACGGGATGACTTTATAACAATTAACATATTGTGTTTGATGGCGGTATGATACGGGATCACTTTATAACGAATCGTCACAGCACTGCATGATGTATTAGTGTCAGGAAGCGTTATTCATAATTATGTATTAATACTCAGAACGTGCAAATTCGGTTTGATGAATGATTGTCATAGCATGCCAAGACGACACATCGTTAATCACTGTTAAAACAGAGCACCAGTTCATTCATTCATTCATTCGTTTATTCACTTTGAACATTTACAGTTCCTCAGTTACATATAATAGAGATACATGCACAGATATAAGAAATGGCATAATGGAAGGTGTTAACAAAACAGAGACGGGAGAATATAATTGCTTGTTAGCAATGTCGTCATACCAGTGAAGTTTTCAATACGGCGAGCGCTCGCTGTTGCTCGCCAGACTGGTTTTTAACGCTTACTAACGCTAGATAAATGTAATGTGATATAAGACTATGGTAATCAGTCAAACTGTTCTTGAGCATCAGCAATTCTGAACGCGCTTTGACTTTTTTGGTTTGTTTTGTTTAACGACACCACTAGAGCACATTGATTTATTAATCAACTGCTATTGGATATCAAACATTTGGCTATTTTCACACGTAGTCAAGTAGAGCCAGCCTCTAACGGGTTTTGAACAACAGTCACCGAGACTTACTACGCCACTTGTCCTACCTTACGTTCATAACCAAATATTTTGTGGACGCTCGTAAGAGTAAGTTTTGCGCTTCACGTTAAATCAAAATTTAATCACAACGTTTGGAACCAGTGACACAGTTACGATGTGCCCGCGAAATGTAGACATCCTGAATGCAAATGTCAAGTCTGTTCATTCGAGATTTATTTTACTAATCCAAATCCATTATATTTTGAACGGCTGCGAAGACGTGCATTTCGGCAGAAAAACTATAAAATTAAAATTCCATTTTAGCCAGATTATTTTTAAAAATTATGTTATCAATGATTCATAAATACTACATTTCAAATGTACGTATTAATCATTCCCTTTAATACGCGTGTAATATAAATACTACATTTTAAATATAAGAATTAATCTTTCCCCTTAATCTGCGTGTAATATAAATACTACATTTTAAATATACGAATTAATCCTTACCCTTAATCCACATGTAATATAAATACTACATTTCAAATATACGAATTAATCATTCCCTTAATCGTCATTTTATATAAATACTACATTTCAAACATATAAATAATTGGTAATTAGCCTCTGTTTGTAATATAAATCACTAAATACACTATATGCTGGATATGGATTTGCAGACATACCTGTACATTAATGCTACAAATCCTCTACTCACTCACCTGTCCAACCAGAACACAGTCGTAATTAATTTGAAAACCTATATATCATGTTTGAAAGAAGAGCTAAATTAGGATATATCCGCGAGAAAATCCAATGTTAAAAAAACTAATGTCTGTCTAATTAGCAGTAAATTGCGGGTCAGAGACCTTACGACCTAGCCTGGTGATCTTCTGGTATGCATCACCCAAAGCCAAGTTAGTGGTACGACGAACATTCACGGATCATCAGAACTCACCAGATTCCAAGTCAACCGGTATGATAACAGTACAATTTTGATTAAACAGACGATTTCAGAGGAATGTTATGTTGTGAGATAACAAGTATTACACCCCGTCACGTGATGTAATATACGCCGTACCACCTGGTACATCTAGTGTAATATAACACACGTAATGCACCCTGTAACAAGTCTAGTGTGATATATATCATGCACCGCACCACGTGATACATCTAATGTGATATGTAACAGATACATTGTTCATTGTGATAATTCAAGTGTGAAACAACACGCGTATTACACACCGTGATACATCTGTGATATATAACACATGTAATACACATCGTCACAAGTATAATGTGATATAATACGTCAAGTGTGATATAACACACGTATTGGACACCGGGACCTGTCTAGTGTGATATAACACACGTAATGCACGCCGTGACAAGTCTAGTGTGATATATAACATATGCATTATTCCATTTGATACATCTAGTGTGATACAGCACACGTATTACACATCGTGACATGTCTATTGTGATATGAAACATGCATTGCACACTGACACCGTGATAAGTTTAGTGTGATACAACACGTATTTTAATCCATGACAAGTCTAGTGTGATACCACACGTATATAACGCCGTGAGAAGTCTGGTGTGATATAACACACGCACTTTACTCAGAAGTCTAGTGTGATATAACACACGTATTTTACTCCGTTAGATGTTTAGTGTGATATAACAATCATGTAATCTGTAAGTTCTTTATTAACCCAGTAATGACTCGGCAATGAAGTGATCAAGTAATTAACGTCTACATTCATTTATCAGTATTGTCTTATCAGACCTATTACCGCCTATCACCGCATTACGCGTGTTAATACGAGATCCGCACTATTCGTATCAGACCTTTCAGACAAAATTAGACAAAATTTCTTATCCTCAATCCATCACCTAGTCACAGTTAAATTCATATGTTTACACCCATAACCTTGTCACACAACCATTCGTCTCTATAAACCCAATGGGCCATTTCGAACCACAGACACTAATAAATTATAATTAGTATATCAGTAACGCTGGATCATATTCTCGAAAAGGTGTACTTTCAAATTCTTCTCATCTTGACCACCTGTCTAAAAATGTATGATTATAAAGGACATGTTTGATAGAAACTCAGTCCCTCACATCATTTCAATGAAAACAATCTAAACTAGATATAATATTGAGATTGATAAAAGTGGTAACAGTTCCAAATGTAGACCACCAGTAACAAAAAATATCCAAAGACGACACAAGGTGAATAACTCTAAAGATTTTTGGATGATTTTAAAAATAATAAATGGAAGAAGAAAATATCTCCCAGTATTATCATTTATATCGGTTGCCATGGTTATTTGTATAACTATGTTTCTAAATCTAAAGTGACGGTGCCTTTCAAACAATCACATCCTCTCCAACATTAAAACAAAGTTCTCTAAAGTACATTACTGATAAAACATTCAAGATAACCAGTTGTTTCTCATCCCATAATAACCTGACTAGTTTTTTAAAAAAGGAGGAAAATTAAAGAAAGAAGAAATAAAAAAAAGAAACCTTGAATTTAGTTTTTGGTAGAAATGACTGCCATAGCTATTTAAAATAAATATGAGTGATCAGAAAAACCTTTCTAAAGTTACTTATATTTTTGTTGGTGATGTTTTCAACTAGGCTTACCCTATTTGAGATGATTGTACATCAACACGATCTCATCCCACTTGACTCTGACCGTGCAGGCGCGAGATATAGCTCAAACGGTAGCGTGTCGGCCTGTGAACTGATCGGTTGTCGGATCGATCCTTCTCAGTGAACCCATATTACAGTTTGAGCTAATTTCTGTTCCAATCAGTGGTCCACAACTGGTTCACCAAAGGACGTGGTATGTGCTGTCCTGTCTGTGGGAACGTGCATGTAAAATACCCCTTGTTGCTTATCGGAAAGTGTAGTATATGTAGCTATAAATAAGTCAGAATTACCATAATTTTATGACTGACGTCCAGTAGCCGATGATAAGATAAAAATCAATGTGTTCTAGAGGCGTCGTTAAATAAAACAAACTTTACTTTATTGACCGTGCAATTAGTGATGATGGCAGTACTCTCGTCACTCACTGTCTAATAAATCATTTTCTTTATACACGTTAGTATGCATATGAAAACTATTTCACTTTTCTCTTTTTATTTTGCTACACATTTTGATTCTTTATATTTAAAAAAATTAATTTTTAATTTTGGAATATCATTATACACAGTACACACATTATATATATATAATTTTTTGAAGATTTAAGTATTAATACATATACCAATTGCCAAATTATAATTTGAACATACAAACTGACATTTTCTCAGTTGATAACGGCGATATACTGTAGCTATCAATTACAATTAATTTCAACTCATATTCGTTATCAAATTTCAAAGTTTGTTATTAAGATAAGATTAGTAGGCTACACACAATATATTACCCGACGGCGTTACCGGTGACGAACATTCCGCCAAAATAGGTCAGGTTGTTAAAATAGTTCCAAGTTTCTATTATTGATGTCTATTGTTCCGTTCATCGGTGTGAAATTTTAAACGTCTTAAATATCACTAAAAGGTTTCCTCTTGCATTAATGTCTGATGCTATTCCTACAAAAACCCACCAGAACATTTACAGAAATTAGTAGTCCTCCACTTACTACATCTTTAATATTATAAATGCCGAATATTATATAATGTATGTACTTTAAAAACAAACAAACAAATCGTTGTCATTTCACTAGACTATCTTTGTTAAAATAAAGGGTAGGGCAAAACAAAGTATTTATTAACAAAACATCATCATTGTGAAATAAACAACAATTGCTGTATACCAGGGTGAAATAAACAACAATTGCTATATATCATTGTGAAATAAACAACGATTACTGTATAGCTGGGTGAAATAAACAATAATTGCTATATATCATTGTGAAATAAACAACAATTGCTATATATCATTGTGAAATAAACAACAATTACTGTATAGCTGGGTGAAATAAACAACAATTGCTGTATACCATTGTGAAATAAACAACAATTGCTGTATACCATCGTGAAATAAACAACAATTGCTGTATACCATTGTGAAATAAACAACAATTGCTGTATACCTTTCTGAACTAAACAACAATTGCTGTATGCCATTGTGAAATAAACAACAACTGCTGTATACCATTCTGAAATAAACAACAATTGCTGTATGCCATTGTGAAATAAACAACAATTGCTGTATGCCATTCTGAAATAAACAACAATTGCTGTATGCCATTCTGAAATAAACAACAATTGCTGTATACCTTTCTGAAATAAATAACAATTATTGTATACCATTGAGAAATAAACAACAATTGCTGTATGCCATTGTGAAATAAACAACAATTGCTGTATTCCTTTCTGAAATAAATAACAATTGCTGTATACCATTGTGAAATAAACAACAATTGTTATGTACCATTCTGAAATAAACAACAATTGCTAAATACCATTGTGAAATAAACAACAATTGCTATATATCATTGTGAAATAAACAACAATTGCTGTATACCATAGTGAAATAAACAACAATTGTTGTATACCATTCTGAAATAAACAACAATTGTTGTATACCATTGTGAATTAAACAACAATTGTTGTATACCTTTCTGAAATAAACAACAATTGTTGTATACCTTTCTGAAATAAATAACAATTGCTGTATACCATTGTGAAATAAACAACAATTGTTATGTACCATTCTGAAGTAAACAACAATTGCTATATATCATTGTGAAATAAACAACAATTGCTGTATACCATTGTGAAATAAACAACAATTGCTATATATCATTGTGAAATAAACAACAATTGTTGTATACCATTCTAAAATAAACAACAATTGTTGTATACCATAGTGAAATAAACAACAATTGTTGTATACCTTTCTGAAATAAACAACAATTGTTATGTACCATTCCCAAAATAAGGAACACATAATTATTATGTTGTCTAGAACGCATCTATATGTAGTTGAACAATATCAGAGTATAGCCAAAAAATAAATCCAACCAATAATGTTTATGGTATACTAGTACACACGATTACAATATGAATTGTGAGGCCAATGCCCGCCACTATGATCAGCAGTTTCCGTACAATAAATCACGTTCATTTCTGCATGTTTGTGTAACGGGTGACACTAACTCAATACTTCAGTTGTCAACCTAATATTGCCAGTTGACTAAGTTGACAGACAAATTGACTTATTATTCTACTCATTCTAAAAAAATAGATGTTATTGTTAAAATATAATTTTCTTTGGTTGAGAGACAACCATGACTGTTAGTGTGTAACCTAACGTATTGGTATTCACTTGTTAATTTGTAAATACACGTACGAGCGTACTTGTATTCACGTGTTAATGTGTAAATACACGTACGAGCGTACTGGTATTCAATTGTTAATGTGTAAATACACGTACGAGCGTACTGGTATTCACTTGTTACTGTGTAAATACACGTACGAGCATACTGATATTCAATTGTTAATGTATAAATACACGTACGAGCATACTGATATTCAATTGTTAATGAGTAAATACACCTACGAGCGTACTGGTATTCACTTGTTAATGTGTAAATACACGTACGGGTATTCACTTGTTAATGTGTAAATACACGTTCTGGTATTCACTTGTTAATGTGTAAATACACGTACTGGTATTCACTTGTTAATGTGTAAATACACGTACAAGTATTCACTTGTTAATGTGTAAATACACGTACGAGCGTACTGGTATTCACTTGTTAATGTGTAACTACACGTACTGGTATTCACTTGTTAATGTGTAACTACACGTACTGGTATTCACTTGTTAATGTGTAACTACACATACTGGTATTCACTTGTTAATGTGTAAATACACGTACTGGTATTCACTTGTTAATGTGTAAATACACGTACTGGTATTCAATTGTTAATGTGTAAATACACGTACTGGTATTCAATTGTTAATGTGTAAATACACGTACGAGCGTACTGGTATTCACTTGTTAATGTGTAAATACACGTACTGTACCGGTATTGGGAATAATAATAACTACTCCGGTATTTAGAGGTACAACCCAAGAAGGGTAACTATACACAGATTAACACTGTGTTCTAACAAACCGAACACAAAGCACAATTAAATGTGGATGTTACATTGAGAGCGCCTAAGATTCTTGGTCAAAGAGTATCCACCAGCACCCCCTTTATCCGCCACTAGTGCTCGTGATGTTTTCACAGAGCTCACACGCATATATCTATTTCGAAAAATAGTTATTAAGTAATACAAAACTCCACTTTGAAAACAAACAAAAAATAATAATTAAAAAAAAATGAAAATGAAAAAAAACAAAGACGAATGTCAACGCGATAGATTGCGAGATTAGAATTGGTATTTAATATTTTAAGCGTTTCAAGATATATCTAATCGTTATGGGTAAGCAGTACTATTCAGGCCATCGAAAATCAATGACAAAACATTGTGTAACCAGCAATTTGATGCTCACCAATAAAACGCGCCGTTAATCCACGTGAAGAGCACTGCACTTGAATCTGACCAATCCTAAATCGTCTTACAAGACGCCACGAGCCAGACAGATGGGATGCATTCGGTTCACGCCATTATACAGTAACTGAAGTGTTGTGTTTGTGGCTGTGTGCAAACTGTAAATATTAGATGAAAATTAGCACAACCTGCAATCAATTCTTCTCTCTTTGTTCCCATTAGAACTATTTACTCACACTTCTACAAGATGATGTTTTATTTTGTGTTGCTAATTCGGTACAACCGGCCTCCGTGGCGCTGTCGTTAAGCAACCGGACTCGTGGGTATTAGGTACTGGGATCAAAGCTCAGTCGAGGCATGGGATTTTTAATTACAGTATCGGCTCCAACCCAGAGTGAGTGCTCTGCAAGGCTCAGTGGATAGGTGTATACCACTTACACCGACCAGTGGTCCACAACTGGTTTAACAAAGGCCGCGCTATGTGCTATTCTGTCTGTGGGATTGTGCATATAAAAGATCCATTGCTGTTTATAGAAAAGCAGTGGGTTTCGTGTCTCCTACTAACACTAACCTCTGTCCTTGGACAGACAGCACAGGAACCTGAGTTGTGTGCCCAGGACAGCATGCTTGAACCTTAATTGGATATAAGCATGAAAA
>JAULBS010108621.1:0-30563 GCA_032355785.1 Symmetromphalus regularis | reverse complement strand
CCTATGTGGCGGCAGCGGGTTTCCTCTAAAGACATATGTCAGAATGACCATATGTATGACGTCCAGTAGCTGATGATAAGATAAAAATCAATGTGCTCTAGAGGCGTCATTAAATAAAACAAACTTTACTTTATTATTTAATGCATATATATTTCTTATAAAGAAAGACCCTCCACCTCATTGTGAGCATTGTCTGTATAGAATGACAATGTGTCATATTTTGGTAGATTTTATTTCACCTAGAGCAAGTTAAGCGACAGTAAAAAAATTTTTAAATAAACCTATTTTTATAAGAAATTTATTTTTCATTCTTAATGTATTGAATATATATTTTACTGTAATATTATTTATTACGTTGATATTATATATAATTATATATATATACATTTTTTCTTTATTATTATATTATATGTAATTTATCATATATTATACAGTGAATTATTTTTAAATGTTCTAAATACATTGTATATATGTGTTTGTAATGATGTTTCAGACATGGAAGGATCCACGATTAAAGTGGAACATGACTAAGTACGGTGGAGTAAGAACCATCAAGTTGGCTGTTAGCTCTTTGTGGACGCCAGATCTTGTGCCTTACAACACGTAAGTTACTATCTCTACTTTATAACTGTAAGTAGCTATCTCCTTGTAAGTTGTTATCTCCATATAACTGTAAGTATCTATCTCCTTATAACTATAAGTTGCTATCTCCTTAAAACTGTATCTATCTCCTTATAACTAAGTTGCTATATCCTTATAACTATAAGTTATTGTCTCCTTATAACTAAGTTGCTGTCTCCTTATAACTGTAAGATCTATCTCCTTATAACTATAAGTTGCTATCTCCTCATAACTGTCAGCAGCTATCTCCTTATAGCTGTAAGTTACTGTCTCCTTATAACTGTAAGTAGCTTATTCTTTATAACTGTAAGTTGCTATCTCCTTATAACTGTAAGTAGCTTATTATAACTGTAAGTTGCTATCTCCTTATAACTGTAAGTAGCTTATTATAACTGTAAGTTGCTATTTCCTTATAACTGTAAGTTGTCATCTCCTTATAACTGTAAGTTGCTCTCTCCATATAACTGTAAGTTGGTGTCTCTACCTTATAATTGTAAGTTGCTATCTCCTTGTAACTGTAAGTTGCTATCTCCTTATAGCTGTAAATTGCTGTCTCATTATAACTTTAAGTAGCTATCTCCTTATAACTGTTAGTTGTTATCTCCTTTTAACTGCAAGTTGCTCTCCATATAACTTTAAGTAGCTATATCCTTATAACAGTAAGTTGCTGTCTCTCTCCTTATAATTGTAAGTTGCTTTCTCCTTATATAAGTTATAACTGTAAGTTGCTATTTCCTTATACATGTAACTGTAAGTTGCTATATCCAAATAACTGTAAGTTGGTGTCTCTACATTATAACTGTAAGTTGCTACATTGTATCTCCTTATACCTGTAAGTTGGTGTTTCTTCCTTATAACTGTAAGTTGATATTTTCATCTAAAACACATATATTGCTATGCATTACATAATCACGTTCAATTAAATAACTGCATTCCTGTTATGATAATAGCATAATGTTGTGTAGCACAGAACTATTTCCAAGCTAATACAGTATATACAAAGATTTTCTTTTAATAGTATGTTTTGTTTACAATGTCTGGTTAATTGCATAACATTTTTTTATATATTTCAAAGTACCAAAAGACATGGGAAATCTAAAAAATTTTATAAAATAATAACAAAATAACCAAAATAGTTTTATTGTAGGCCAATATTTCATATTTATGTAATCACTTTAAAAATCTGGTATAAAATCAAAGTGTGTTTATCAAACAATTTTTAATAAATGTACTTTTGATTTTATACCATGTGGTGGAAGAACAGTGACATGATTTTAAAGTGGCGTTTCGGATTAAGGAATAATCCTGTTAACTGCAACATGCCTAAGCATTTAAGAGGATATTACTGTATTACAATATATGTTTTTATGCTTTAAAACATATCTTTATCTCAACCTGATTTATTTAGTATTTTATCACTCAACCCCTGAAATTGTCCATGGCAGTCGGCAATGCCATCGAGATTGTCGTAGAGGTTTTCATTCTCAACGGTACATGGACAGGTGTTTTAGGGTGTATTTTTAAAATTATTATTAAAACTAAAGTCGGGTCGTATAGAATTGTTTTTTAATCCACTCTCCGTTGGAGCAGTGATTTTCAAAATTCACTAGCCCTACCTCCTAAAAATAAAACTCAAACTTGACGATTGGATCGAATCGCTTCATTTTGCAGGGATTAAAAAACATTTGTACAAAAAATGCACCTTGATTCATTGTTAGATTAGTGTCACCGTTTTCAAAAATAAAAGAACACAACAGATCTATCAAATAGCGAAAAAATGCCATGTGCGATCCGATTGTCTCAGACTTCACGGATGACTGATTCTGTCAGAGTAATACTAAAAACTGACAAACTAAAGCAAAATAATCATTACCTTCAATGTAATATGTAACAGTGGATAAATTAATTACTTATAATAGTTGTATTTTTAACGATAAAAGAACAGAAAAGTTTGATTTTATTTGACCAGAAAAAAACAAATCTCTGTAGGGAAGGCATTTGGTACTCTTCAGGATATTACGACATCTTGTCGGGAACAGATATCGAAACGAGTATGTCGAGTGCTTTTTGTTGCAGTTTTTTAGTTCCGTTTTATTCTTTTTTTTTGAAATTCTACTAGTCAGTCTAGTGGAAAGTGATTACTTGGTAGCCCGACCGCAAAATCCACTAGTCATGGGCATCTGGCTACTGTATTCTAGAAACCCTGCTAAAGTATACTTTAAGCTAAAATTGCTGGTAAAAGTGCAGTGGACACTTTCTCCACACCATTTATTTTGTTGTGGACATTTTCTTAATTGCCTGGGTTGAATATTGCTAATAATCTCAGAGTCTAACCAGACTGAATTCTGTTTATTACAGGAGTGGGATGTAGCTTAAACGATAGCGTGTCTGCCTGTTACACTGTCAGTCGTCAGATCGATCCTTCTCGGTGGACCCATCTGCAGTTTGGGCTATTTTCCGTTCCAACCAGTGGTCCACAACTGGTTCAACAAAGACCGTTGTATGTGCTTTCCTGTCTGGGACAGTGCAAATAAAATACCCCTTGCTGTTTATCAGAAAGAGTAGCCTATGTGGCTGCAGCAGGTTTCCTCTACAAAATATGTGAGAATGACCATATGATTGACGTCCAATAGCCGACGATAAGATAAAAATCAATGTGCTCTAGAGGCATCGTTAAATAAAACAAACTTTACTTTTACTCTGTTTGTTACAGAGCTGCCTTGAAGCCGACCTCGCCCCTTTATGAAGACACTGTGTCGGTGGTGCATGATGGGACAGTGTTCTGGGTGCCGATGATGACCATCTCTGTCAAGTGCCCCATGGATATGACCAAATTCCCGTATGACATCCAGACGTGTCGCATCATTCTGGGCTCGTGGTCACACTCAGCTGCTGAAATGGCCATCAACTTCATCAAGGGTGACAAGGAGAGGAGCGTCGACGTCATGATGGAGGAGACGTCATTCCCGCTGACGGAACACCCCCAGTGGGTGCTGGTCGGAGACAAGGCCAAGGCTAACATAAAGAACATTAAGTACGACTGCTGCAGTGATGCGTTTACCATTCTGACCGTTACTTGTGAGCTGAAGAGACGGCCGTCTTTCTATCGCTACCTGGCTATTGGACCGTCTGCTCTGCTTGGGCTTCTGGTGCCAGTATTGTTCCTGCTTCCGTCACGATCTCAAGAGAAAACATCATACGGTAGGCGAATCATGTATTTAGACAACATGTCCCTTCAAAATATAGTATTTCAATAATCAGATCTTGTTGATATTTGTAGTTTTTAATAATATATTTACAGGATGAACACAAATTCATGCTTATGTGAAAGAAAAAACAAGGATAAGTGTAGGTTCCAAACTAGAAACAATTTTGGGTGAATATGTTTTGTATAGAATGAATAAGAAAAGGTTTAATGGCCTTTGAAATTCATGGTGGAAATTGTTGCTTCAAACTATAGTATTTCATTAATCAGATCTTGATATTTGTAGCTTTTTAATAATATATTTACAGGATAAGCCCAAATCCATGCTAATGTGAAAGAAAAAGAAAGGAAAATTATACTATTAGGTTCAAAACTTGAAACCTTTTGGGGTTAATGTTTTTGTACAGAATGTATAAGTAAGGTGTTAATAGCCCTTGAAATTTGCTGCTGCAATCAGCAATGTTGTCACAAAACTGTCATAAAATTGATTTGCGACGGCATTGTACTGCCAAGACAAAAAATATATATATATTTAGAATTCTCCGAGTTTAAGAAGTTGCAGGGTTCATGGTAGCCGGCGATCTTGGCTTGCATAATTATGTATATATTACCAAAAGTAGGTGGCGTCAAAAGCTGTTAAGGCTAAAATTTACCACCGTTGACCAGGTACTTTTCATGGCACTGTATATTATCTTGAAATTGCAACAGTAAAAGGATTTAGTGAAAGCAATTAAGTGCAAAAAGCAACTTTGTTTGAATTTCAACAGTTCTGGATCCCGCCTCATTGGCCACCAATTTTTTTTCCCCTATAATAATTTAACTATATACAATTTTTGGCACCTCCGTTATTAAAAATCATAAACATTTCTTCGGACACTTCCTTCTAAAATTATTGCATCTGCCTCTTGAATACTGTAATAAAATTAAGCGAATTGGATTCAATAATGTGAGCTTGTACTTTAACCACAGTTGATGTAATATCTGTTTTCAGGACTGTTTATCTTGCTGTGTGTCACAGTTCTAATTGTTGTTCTACAAGAGGCAATTCCATTCAGCCACGGATCTATGCCACGGATTGGTAAGTTACATGTAGTACACTGTGGTTATAGCCAAAGATTTAATGTACATACATGTATGTATTAAAAAAGCCTTTTTAGTAATACAATATCTGTACTACTATGGTCATACCAGAAAGTTAATGTGTATTTTTGTGTATCAAAAAAAGCCTTAAAGCTAGTACAATATGTGTACAACTTTGGTCATACTAGAAGGTTAGAGGGAGCGGGATCTAGCTCAAACGGTAGCATGCCTGCCTGTGAACAGGTCGGTCGTAGGATTGATCCTTCTCAGTGGACTCATTTGCAGTTTGGGCTATTTTCCTTTCCAATGAGTGGTCCACAACTGGTTTATCAAAGGCTGTGGTATGTGCTGTCCTGTCTGTGGGACGGTGCATATAAAAGATCCTTTGCTGCCTATCAGAAGGAGTATCCTATGTGGCAGCAGCAGGTTTCCTCTAAAAGACATATGTCAAAATGACCATATGTATGACATCCAATAGCTAATGATCAGATAAAAACAATGTGCTCTAGAGGCGTCATTAAATAAAACAAACGTTATTTATTGCAGAGGTTTGGTAATGCCCTGGGCCAACTCCTTGATTGTATGCCCCCAAGACTCAAGTATAGGGCCCAATTTTAATTTCATCTCTGATTGGATGCCCTCCCTCCATCCCTTTGAAATGAATGCGCGGGTCCATTGCCCCCTATGCTCTCCATTCTGCACACCAATGAATGTATTAAAATATGCAACTATGATACAAATTTGGCTGATCTATCATTTAATGTTTGTGAGAAGCCAAAATGAAATGTAAGAACTGAAAGTAGAACTCCTAAAATTAACACCCTTGTTTAAAAAAGTGACACCTGTATCTAGACAGCTTTCAACAACTTCTACAGAGGCAAAAAAATCTTACAATTTGAAATCTTAGACTAACAGTTACCAAACTTTTTTTCTGAACCAGCTTCACAAATAAAAGAAAAATCCTTATTTAAATTGTTTAATAACTACATGTATATATATATATATATATATGTATATAAATAATAGAAATTGTAATTTTCCCCATATATACTCTTGAGCAAAATGAAATTGAATATAAATTAAGCATCAAGTATTTTGGTGTTGACAGTCTAAAAAAAAGTGTTTACCACATTCAAGATACACCAAGATAAAAAAATATCTTTGGTTGGCCATCTTCCAGTATATCTCAGCACTTTCACAACAAGGATATTTTACAACTGTTTTTGCTCTCTAAACAGAATCTCTAAAAATAATCTGCTATGCTATATTCCTTCAAATATAATTTTTTTATTCATAAATTTGGTGTTTTAAAAATATGTCTGATTTACTGACATTAATTTTCTAAAATTTTATGCTACCTTATTTATGAATAAAAAGATTGTTTTTTAAATTTACAAAGAGCAACAATTTAACAGGCAAATCTGTGAAAACTCATAAATATGATATAATCAGTTTTCCAGATAATTCTGCTAAAACCTCAGCAACACATCTCCACAACACACCTCCCAACAATTTGGAAAATAAATTAAAAAGATTAAGTCCAACACTGGTGCTTATCGAGAACAAAAAATAAATTCTTAATCTATTCTATGTTGCACCATGGGGCTCTTTCATCACAGATTATGGACTGTATGGAAAGCAGGGCAGTACCCACCATGTGGTCAACAGATTCCTCCAACCAGCACCATACGTTTACACGAGTCTGTAATAATGCTGTAATCGAGTTAACACAGGAAAGCATCTTGCTAACTTCCCTCTCCAAACACAGCACACTGTGAATCATCCTACACTGTTACTATTCCCAGCCAAACGATGACCTTCACCTTCAAATTACTTCCTGGACAAGGCTGTCTGTATCCACGGCAACAAATTTAAATACAGTTCGGTGATTAGTTTAATTACTGAGCCCTATGAAGTGTAATATTTTTTGTGTGTGGTGAGTTAACGGGATAAAATGCCCTGGGAGTCTGTGTTGTTTTCACAATGAGAAGCTTCTATTGATTTTTTTTCATCCCGTTGAGGAAAACTCATAAAAAATTGTAAAATGCTAACAAAAGTACTTGCGCCCCACTTGCTTGGTTATTTGTATTAGGCACTCTGTCTGAACTGCTTTAATCCATGGGAGAAAATAGCTTTTTGTCAAAGTGTGCCACAGTTGATAGTTCAGCAATAACATTGATACAAAATGCAAATGGCTATGGCGCCAATGGGATCTAAATGACATACAATGTATCTACATGATGTTTCAGTAGCTCAGCTGATCAATATTAATAAGATCAGTTGTTTAATCAGTTCTTTTATATGTCAATCAATTAAATATTTATCACTTTTATATTATGAAAATTAAATAGGCTTTTGGCCTGGAAATCACGCGTTTTTCATATGACTGGTAAAGGAAAAGATTGGCTGTTGACACACCAGCAGATTATTTACAAAGCGGTTTTTATGTGTCAAACATATGATGTTTTACAACTCATGGTCTTGAGAGGAAACTCTTTACTGCCACATAAACTACTCTTTCTGATTAGCAGCAATGGATATTTTACAGGCATTTTCCCCACAGACAGGAGAGCACATACCATGGGCTTTGATAAACCAGTCATAGACCAATGGTCAGTGTAAAAGTAAAAGTAAAGTTTGTTTTATTTAATGACACCTCTAGAGACCACTGATTTTTATCTTATCATCGGCTACTGGACGTCAATCATATGGTTGTTCTGACAAATTTATTTAGAGGAAACCTGCTGCTGCCACATAGGCTACTCTTTCTGATAAAAAGCAAGGAGTCTTTTATATGCACAGCCCACAGACAGGACAGCACATACCATGGCCTTTGATGGACCAGTTGTGGACCACTGGTTGGAATGGAAAATAGCCCAAACTGCAAATCGGTTGGTCAGAGTAAATGGCATATACCTACTCACTGAATCTTACGGAGCACTCACTCTTGTTTGGAGCCTGCATCAAGATTAAAAATCCCATGCCTCAACTAAGATTTGATCCCAGAAACTACCAGCACCATAATGTAATACCAATAGTATTATGCAGATTCTCAATAGCTTAGTACTGAGAGTTTCTCAATAGCTTAGTACTGAGAGTCATTAGAGAGCTGACATAAAAATAGAGCTGAATGTTTTAATTAAGAATTAAAAATGATTTTACATTAAAAAAAAGAATATTTCAATTTACACATATTTCTTAAGTGAATTACCAAGTTTCCAAATCATCTGACCAAAACATTAGGAAGAGATGGATGGGTGATGGCAGGTTAGAGGATGGAAAGACAAATGGACAAAAGGAAAGATGGATAGATGGAGGATAGATAGGCAGATGCAACCTCTCCAATTATGAATATTTCCACGGCAAAATAAATGCTGTGGAGAAATAGTGTCCATAGCATTTTCCGTGGCCCTTTTAGTGTTCACAGGTTTCAAACACTGAGTTTGATAAGGCAAAAAAATATACCTTGAAAAAAAATTAATCCATAACAAAAAAAGTGTAATGAAGAATGAAAAACTCTGCAGCAATGTCCACGGAATTGGTGACTTCTGCAGGCAATTTCACAGGTTGTAGATAAATGGGTGGACAGAAGGGTAGATGGTTGGATAGATGGATTGGTGGATAAATGGATAGATGAATGGATGGACAGACAGGAGGAGAGATGGAAGGAAGGAGAGATGAATGGACAGAAGGATGGCTGGAATGAATGGATTTAGTGTATAGTTCTTACCTTGATAGCATTTCACCTCCATTAACCTGAGGTGTGGTTCGGCCAGCTGTAGATGACTGGCTGTCCTCGGTGGAGGTATTGGTCACCTGGGTAGACTGAGTGCAATCCTTGGACTGGTCTGGGGCTCGCTGCGACTGCTGGTTTGACTTCTGCTGCTGCTTGAATCGTGAAAGACTGAAGAAGAGGCCTAGAATTGCCTTTAAATTGCCGTCTTTAATATCTGAAAAAAACAAAAACAAAAAAAGCTGATTGTAAAATTTGTATATTAAAGGGTTGTAAAAGCCTCAGTGGTGTAGCCAACTCTCAGGCTGAAGATAGTGGGTTCAAAATCCATTGGATGCTGGCACACACTTGACTAAGTGTCACAATTACCAAATGTTTGACATCCAATAGCAGAAGATTAATAACTCAGTGTGTTCTAGTAGTATCATTAAAAAACTAAAAAACTTAAAGCATTGTTTCTTTAATGACACCCCAGCACACTGATTAATTAGTAGGTATTAGCTGTCAAACAGATGTTATTTTTCACTCATAATCTTGCAAAGAAACCAACTATTGCTGATTAGCTGTAAGAGATATTCTAGATACATTTTGTCATGCTAGACAGCACATACTAGGGTCTTTGTTACACCAGTTGTGGATTACTGGTTGGAACGAGTCTGCATAATGGGATTAAATATAACAACATTTCCAAATACTTTATGAAATCTATTTATATTATGTATACAGATTTTATTAATAATTGTCAGATTTTTCTTTTGAATTCAATACCTATTTAAACTAATTCTGTGTTCAGCTATGATTTTTATACTAGTATTAGAAACAGGCTGTAGTTCAAAAGGTAGCGTGTCTGCCTGTGAACTGGTTGGTCACTGGATCGATCCTTCCCAGTGGATCCATCTGATGATTTTACATGTATCTGCCCCTATGTGTCATACAAATGATAAATGAATCATGTAGACAAAAGCCCTCAAGATGAAGACGATATCTGCTGACACTCACGCTGACCACAATTTCTATAGATAATATCTTTCACATTTTCTAGCTGTTCGTGTTGTACTACAGATCGAACGTGCCAGTCCCACTGGTATAAAGTCTGTGGAAGTAGTTAGATGTATACAACTGTAAATCTAGTATGATATGAGAAATAGGAAAGGCACTTGGTCACATTTTTCATTATCAACTATTGGTTTCAAACTGTAATTGCAACAGTCTTATGCATGAGAGAAGAAACCTGCATTTTCTAGAAGCCACTACTAAGGTTTTGTTTTTATTAAAGAACAGAAAGGTAATAACATTTTTTGATTTAAAAAATTTCATGCATTGTATCTATACATCCTACTAAAACAGATGTAATTAAAAAAAAAAAAAAAATTGTTGGGAATACATAAAATTATTGGAATTAATTCATAATACTACATTCAATATAACAGATGTGAAATTAGTCAGTTTCCCCTTTATCTTTAACAGAAAAGGGATATTATAATGCACTTTCCATGACTGCACAGTAAAAGTAAAATTTGTTTTATTTAATGACGCTTCTTGAGCACATTGATTTTTTATTTCATCATCGGCTATTGGACGTCAATCATATAGTCATTCTGACATGTTTTAGAAGAAACCCACTGTTGCCACATAGGCTACTCTTTCCTATAAACAGCAAGGGGTCTTTTATATGGACCGTCCCACAGACCGGACAACACATACCATGACCTTTGATGAACCAGTTGTGGACCACTGGTTAGAATGGGAAATAACCCAAAACTGCAGATGGGTCCATTAAGAAGGATCGATCCGATGACAGACTAGTTCACAGGCAGATACTCTACCATTTGAGCTACTTCCTGCACCCCTGACTGCACCGTACATAACACACCTTTTTATGGACCTGTCATATCTGAGAACTAGACTATTTCATTTCTGATAATTTAAAGGTTGGGCCAGCGTTCTTGAACACTACCTATTTGTACTACATGAGAAACTACATACCATAGCCTTTTGGAATAATAAAAACTGTAGTACTTACACATACACAATCATCATTTCTTTTATATAACAACTTTACAATTATCAAATCACTTAATATTATTTAATAGCACTTCTGTAGCAAGTTAATCATCAGTAGCATAACAGCACATATTGCTGTAAATTATCCTAAATAGTGTATTATAATTAAGAGCAGGATCTAGCTCAAACGGTAGCGTGTCTGCCTGTGAACCTGTCGGTCGTCGGATCGATCCTTCTCAGTGCACCCATTTGCTGTTTGGGCTATTTTCCGTTCCAACCAGTGGTCCACAACTGGTTTATCAAAGGCCGTGGTATGTGCTGTCCTGTCTATGGGATGGTGCATATAAAAGATCCCTTGCTGCTTATCGGAAGGAGTAGCCTATGTGGCGGCAGCGGGTTTCCTCTTAAGACATATGTCAGAATTACCATATGTATGACGTCCAATAGCCGATGAAAAAATCAATGTGCTCTAGATACGTCGTTAAATAAAACAAACTTTACTTTGTATTATAATTATGTTAAGTCTAGAAAGACGCACAAATGCTCAGGATGTTATTATCAAATTAACCAAGCCCTATATGTCATAGTATTTTCCTGTTTATAGATTCCCCCAGATATCAACATGAATACATAAACAGCCATGCTCCTGGCTGTCAGTTTAGTGTTATGATACCGTTGTAAGTAATTTGTCAACAAACAACAGTTGGCATGTCAAGTATGTACTCAGGTGACCTAAAGATGCCGGCATGATGATCGCATGGAAATGCTTGCTTTCGTAAGGTGTAGCAGTATAAACACAATGCTATTTCCTGTTTTGTGGGAACGTGTTATCCCTTAGGGTATAATCACTATACTTATAGTACGTGCTATCAATCTATAAAATCTTTTACATCTCAGAACCATCAGATCAAGGTGATCTGGTACAGGTGAATGGGTGTGTGCCAAATGATATTGCAAACATTTCTAAAATGTTGTTTTTACATAATTAAGAAACCTCATCATATTTCCAAAATGTTGTTTTTACATAATTATGAAACCGCATTAAAAAAAACCACAAATATTTCCCATATTTTTATAATACACTAAATGCTATCATTTAATTGGTGTGTGTATCTGGTAATTGGTATTAGCATATTTTTAATGTTATTTTTACATAATTAAGTAGCCCCATTAAATATTATATATATCGCTTATAAATCAGTTTCCGGCCTAAGTCTAGAGTCAGTCTATATTTGTTTGGTTTGTTTACAATGAATCTGCGCACAAGTTAACCTTGATATCGGAATAATTATGTTACAAAAATACAAGTCTTCACTTTCAGAAGACAAAATTAGAAAAAAATCATGTAAAAATTAACTTTTTAAAAGGTTGAGTGAAACAAAACACTCATTTGGCATTGTAGATTCACTAAATAACGTCCAATATCATTACATACCAAAATAAGCAGTAATTGTCAATGGCAGTGCTCACAAACATGACACTGTGTCATCTGCCTAAGTTTAGAAAGTTACATGGCATATGTTTTACGGTATGACAACTAGACTGTAACACTTTCTAAAAATAGACCAGCTCCAGAGAGAAATTCACAAAATGTCAACATCCGACCAGGTAGCGAATTTGTTTTTAAAAATATATAAACAGATTAGATTTGAAAGATTTGTTGGTTGATTTTAATAGAAACATAACCAAGGTAAAATATTATTTGGTTACATTAATTCTGCGATTACAACTGCACATGTGCAGAAGTTTTTTCCCCTTAATAGACCAGAAAGTGATTACTCCAGGATATATTCCATATGTTTATAATACACTAAGTGTTGCCATTAACAATACTGTAAAATAGCAGTTTATTGAGTTGGTTGTACTAGACAGTTAAAACAAGAGGCATTTTACTCAAAGATAGCTCTGCCATATTTAATTAGACATAGTGAATCTTCAAATATTCATTAAAAAAACCACAAAAATTCTCTAGATCACATTGATTTTTATCTTATCATCATCTATTGGCTGTCATACATATGGTAATTATGACATTTGTCTATAGAGGAAACCAGCTGCCACCACATTGGCTACTCCTTCCGATAAGCAGCAAAGGATCTTTTATATGCAATGTCCCACAGACAGGACAGCACATACCATGGCCTTTGATAAACCAGTTGTGGACCACTGGTTGGAACGGAAAATAGGAACCGTAGGAAGAAGACTTTATGATAGGTCATCACTTCAGAAGGTAAAATCATAGTGAACTTTTTGCATAATCCATTAAAGCTACTGCTTACCTTTAGCACTCAATCCATCAACATTAACACCCAGATTTGTTAGAAACGTCAAGCAGGTGTTGATATTCTCAACCTGAAAATAAAAATCTACAGTAGAAAACAAATCAAATGCTTTAGACAATGTATTTTAATTATTAAGTTCACTTCTAATATAATCAGTAATAAAGAGGCTAAAATGTTGATTGATTCAAAGATAAATTCTTTTTAAAATATAACACAAGTCTGCATTCCTATAGTAAGTAAATATAATATTATTAAGAATCTGAGACAACATTATGCACAATTTTTTCACCTGCAATAGATGCCATATTAATGAGAGCTGTAAATTGTAGTTGTAAAAATGGAGTATGTTATGGGGTATCAAGGAAATATTTACATTAATCCAAGTCAGAAAAAAGATGCGAAAATTGCACACATTTGTGATTTTGTTAAAAACAAGGAATAACTGACCTCTAACAATTCAGATAACCAATTTTACAAACCCATTAAAAAATACTGAGTTACATGTATACAAAATTTATGCATAAACAGTGGCAATAATTTAATACATAAATGAAAAGTTGGGTTATGCAAATCTAGATTAATTCAATTTTCAGAAGCTGAACAAAATCTGCTTTGAAATAAAATCTTTTAATTGTTTATGGAACCATACTAGCTGAACACCTCAGTAAATAAAACACTTCATTAAAGCAAAACAAATTTGTTTAGTTCATCATGGTAATTAGGATTAACTGTACTTAAGTTAACCATCCACATATCCTCCAGAAAAAGAAATCAATTTTTGCAAGCTGTTCGGTATTCTGCGAACGAGAACATACCAATTTCCTACGAGCACGAAAACCCGACACTTCTATTTAAATTCTCAATCTCTCTGTGTCAGTGCTGTGATTGGCGTATAACACTTCTGAAGCAGTAGCTACAGTTCAAGAAGATTCACCTAACTAAAGGGAGATAACTTGTGCTAGCTGAAATATGGATTTTTTTTTTGTGGCAATCTCTGGTGAGTGAAATGTCAAACTATAAATTTTAATCTTGGTGGATGTCAGGAGGTTTTATTCTTGTTATAAAGACCGGCAGGTCACATCCATGCCAGTTCAAATCAAGAGTGTAAAGTACAACTGTGCAATAATTTGATCATATTTGAGAAAAATTCATAACATTAAATGAATAGTGCAGGTCATAACAGTTAAACAATTCCTCAGAGTATCCGTCGATATTAAAAAGATATTTTATTAAACTAAAAATAAAATGAAATTTACACAGACAGAAATTAGATCTCAAAGTAATTAATCTTTTGTAACAATTCAAATAATGGTTTGATGGAAAGGCAGGCACTGAAATGTGGAGTTGTATGACAATATATGGAAAGGCAGGGACTAGAATGCGGAGTTACATGACAATATATGGAAAGACAGGGACTAGAATGTGGAGTTGCATGACAATAGATGGAAAGGCAGGGACTGGAATGTGGAGTTGTATGACAATATATGGAAAGCTAGGGACTGAAATGTGGAGTTGTATGACAATAAGTTTATAAATAAAAGGGTGCTGTCAGGGGGATTAAGATCACTTGCAACATATCGATAAGAGTAGCCACATTGTGAGGTAGCAACAAGTTTCTTTTCTCAATCCGTAATTGTTTACAAGCATGAGAACAAGTTAAAACCATCCAAACAGATGAATCGTTTGTTTAATGACCACCCCAACCCCTCCCAAGCACCAAAAATAAACATCGGCTATTGGAGGTCTCCAACCAGATGAATAAGATGGATACAAAAGTAAATTGGAGAACTGGAGAATATTTTTAAAAGGTCAAATGATGATAAAATAATCATATTTAATTAGAAATGTGTGTATGCTGTAATTGAATACTTTTATCAGCATCAAAAACAGGATATTTGGGAATTACGTTTTCTCTACAGAATTTCTCAAAGAGAAACATGAACAAGACAGCAACCACATCTAATTCCCTAAAGAGGTTTCGTATATATGTATCAGCAAATGATGTGAAAACACTGTCTGGTTATTATGTTATCACGTCAGAAGACACTCAATCAAAGGTAACCCAATCATCTGTACAAGCCATTCGATCAACCAACATCAAACAGTCGCCGTCTGTATGTTCGACTTTCTTCGTTTAACTCAACCCCTGTGTCAAACACTGAAATGTAATCTTAGTTTTTTGATAAGTTTTTATACAGTCAGGGTGATAATATTGGGAGGAGAAAGAGGTGAGTGATTGTGCAGACATTCAGCCAGACAGGAGCCAATGTTTGAAATTATATCAAATTATTCTGAAACAGTGGTTCAGTGGTGGGACATTGGACTTTCAAGCTGATGACAATGGTTCAAAATCTGTCACAGGCTAGCTCAAACTTTGAAATTAAATGTTTGATTTTTTTAAAAATTTATTCACAGCAAACCCGTCACCAAAAAAAAAAAAACCTATCCCCCAACCTGGATGACTTTAAAGGACAGGCAGACTACGTGACCTATTACCAAATGTTTGACATGTAACGGCTGACAATTCATAAACCAATGTGTCTACTGGTATCGCTAAAACATAAACAAAAAAATCTAAAAAGGAAGAAGAAGAAGAAGAAAAGACATAAAAGGCCGACTTCTCATCCATGAATTAGGTAATACCAGGTTGTGCCAAAACTCAGAGTTAACCTTAGGCTATCAAGACACTTTTGTTTTTTTAATGACGCCATTAAGGCCATTGATTTATTAGTCATTGGCTATTGGATGTCAAATATTTGATTATTTTGACCCATAGTCAAGTGTGAGCCAGCCTCCAATGGGTTTTGAACCATTGACATCAGCTTGAGAATCTGATATTCTACCACTGGACCACTGAGGCTATGGGCTACCAAGACACAGGTTGCTAGGTTTTCATATATTTGAGTAGTGCAATTGTAACCTGATATTAGCCTTGAGCCACTAAACCCTGTGCACACTAAGCACCCAATGCAAATAACCTATGGTTTAACCCAGGGGTAACCTGTAGGTTTTTATAACCTGCCAATAAGCCAGGCATAAAAATTTGGTACAAAATTCAATGACCTAGAACTGATATCCAACGAAGCATCCAAAATAAGAGGCTCAGTAACTATAGAATTGTTGCATCTTATTATTTCCACATTAAACTAATAATATTATTTCATGGTTTGTAAATAAAAATATAAATACTAAAATAGTGATTTTCAAATAATTTTAGAAGTATTTTATTTCACAATATGATTCATAACTATATTCTAATAAGACTGGAAACTCTGGACCATCCCAGTAATGTGCAAAATAACCATACAATTTTGGTTTTGCACTTTAAATAATGTTTAAACAACAAATTGTTAAAAATATCAAAAGCAAACAATACATAACACAAGAGGTTACATAACAAAAAAGTAAACAGTTTTTTCAAATCATTTTCTTCTTTCTTACTTAAATTAAAAACATTCATATATACATGTATGACAGCAACCTTTTGAAAAATATTTAAAATCCTTTTATTTTTCAATCAACAGTTTGCTTACCATTACAATACAATAATCAAAATAAAGTGAATTCCAATAATTTTATACTGACCTTGTCTATTAAATACAGTTCAAAAGATTGTTAATATTTTAAAACTATTCAGTTTCAAATTTTTAAGTGTCAATATAATAGAACACTTACCTGACCTCATATTAATAATCCAATATTAAAATCACATAGAACATGTGAGAGAAATAATAATTAATATTCCAATATTAATGACAGTTACTTGTCAGTGAGAGAAGAATATTCCAGTATTAAACAGTTATGACTAAAGATATTTGAACACAGTTGTCTCATGCAGTCTCTGAGGTCAGACACAGCTAGAGGCGGCAGACGGCAGACGGGCAGCTGATGATCAGCTTGTTCTCATGTGTGGGATGAGCTGTTTAAAACTCAGAGCTAGGTGTGTGAAAGTAGTACGTAACCATTCCTCTCAATTTCAAGTAGTGTAGAAATTATTATTTCCTTATGCGATTCATCTCATCAATGTTAAATATAAACTCAGAGCTAGGTGCGTGAAAGTAGTATGTAATCATTCCTCTCAATTTCAAGTAGTGTAGAAATTATTATTTCCTTATGCGATTTATCTCATCAATGTTAAATGTAAACTCAGAGCTAGTTGTGAGAAAGTAGTACGTAACCATTCCTCTGTTTCAAGTAGTGTAGAAATTATTATTTCCTTATGCGATTCATCTCATCAGTGTTAAATGTAAACTCAGAGCTAGGTGTGAGAAAGTAGTACGTAACCATTCCTCTGTTTCAAGTAGTGTAGGAATTATTATTTTCTTATGCATTTCATCTCATCAATGTTAAATAGACACTATTTGTTTTCTAATATATAGACAAAAATACATCTCTGAGGTGTATGAAAATAGAAAATTCATAACCGTTCCTAGCAATTTTAAGTAGTCCTTAATTGAAGTACATGTAGTGTAGAGGTTATTTCCTTATGTGTTACATGGATATCAAAATTTAAATATATATTCCGAACATTCTTGTCTAAATTGGATTCACCTGAGACTTGCAAAATGTGCCAATTTACAGACTGCTGGTTAAGATATTCAGAGTTATGGTTCTTGCTACATAACATTTTTTTTTTAAAAAGAAGATATTTTTTGCAGATGCCATTTTAAGACAGAATCCATTATATTTGTTCTCTTCTATAAAGTGACAGATTTAGAATGGGGAGCAAACAAACCCAGGCCAGGATGGTGGGGGGAGAGGGGGTGGTGTACCAGTTGGCATATGCCTATGATTTTGAGAGGGTGTACTCCCTGATATTTAGCACCGATTACAAAAAAACTTTGAAATGGGGCCTACTTTTCCAATCTGGTCTGGGCCTATTACCCAGCTTTGCATGGACCTGAACAAACCATGTATTTTATCCTGATATATGACTATAGACTTCATAAGACACAAAATAAAAATAAATTTTACTACATACTGAACATTTTACATTGTATTATGTCCAAATAAACTTTCACTATATTTAACTATGTCAATGTCAGATATGTATTTCATAACATATGACATACACAGAGACACTCAATTAAGATAAGATAAAGTTTATTACATTTTAACATTCCACAATGGATCATCAAGTACATAAAATAATATGTATATATACTCAACCAAAAAAGAAATAAAGCATGTAATCAAGCCATTTATTTCATAAACCAGATGACATTCATGGTAGAAATTCTGGATTTAGATAACCACATCATTTAGGAGGAGGTTTGTGTATGCAGTAATATCACAAGATGCACATGGATTTGCTGCCAATGGACCATTACTGTGACCACATCAACAAAACAAAACATATTTCAACATGCATACATCCTTTTTTGGTTGAGTATATAAAAAAGCCACATCCCTCTTCTCAATCTATGTGTTAAAAATCAAACTAAATATGAAGTGAATATTGTTAGCCAACAATAATGACAACAAATTTGTTTTAGAACTCTAGATAACATCCTATACACAAACTGAGACATAAATGACCTTTTTTATTGTCGTACTTTTACAATTACGAGCCAGATGTTCTCAGACGAGAACCCTTCTCCCACGTGGAGCATGCTAATTATCGAAAGCTCCAGTAAACCAGCACAATTAGCTTTAGTAGTATCGAATGGGACAGTTGAGAATATTCCCACATAATAAACAAGCCACATAAATAAATGTATAACCCTAATATGATGTTTATTATCATTGCCTGCCATGTATTGCATGAAAAGACAAATAACATGGTTTTCACCACCCATCATGAAAACAATATTTATAGCCGTGAAACAGATACTTACACAACACCTCTGGAAGTTCATCAAGGAGGAAGAATCGTTTTTTTCTCCCAGCTTTTTAAGTGTTTTAACACATTGTTGCTTGGTGTGAATCATTCCATCACTGTGGAAAGCATCTGTTCGGTACGGCAACATTAACAACATTAGTGTAGATTAGATTAGGGCTTTATTAGAAAGAGTTCTGTCAAACTTGTCAATCATCATCAAGATATATTAACCCAATCAAGAAATTATAGTCATCAAGAGATATTAATTCAATCAAGAAATTATAGTCATAAAGAGATAATTAATACAATCGAACTGTTTTCCTATAAATACTATCTCAAACAAAAACAAAAAACCATTAAAATACTGGATCAAAATACAGAAGAATCCTCTTAATTGCATAGGCATTTTGCCCAAATATTTTATGCAATTAACATAATTATTCCATTATCAGAAATGCCCACATTCTTGTACTATTCTTGTACTACTCTTGTATTTTTGTAAAAAATAGTACATGGTTACACTTACTTTGTGTTCTTTTTATTTATTATTTGATAAAAATGTTAAGATCTGCCATAGTTTTTGGAACTCTGGAAGAAAAATAAAGTTTTCTAGATTTTCTTATGCCATTAACCAGAAATTACAAAGAAAGTGTATGCAATTAAAATAATTTTTATTTATTTATTTGTACACAAATGATTCTGTACAGCAGAATATTATACAAATAACAAGAATATGCCATTATCAGGAATGCAATTAAGTGAACGACTCTATTAAAAAATGTTGTATGTATTCATCTGTTTGAACTTATGTAATATACATGTAGTTGATAACATTGTAAATGTTAGCATATCCTGTTTTCCATGTGGAATGTCTATGCAGTAACGTTATCTTGTTAGATGTAAGTGGGAAAGGGGAAAAGGAAGGGCAAGCTTAACTTTCAGTTAGGTCAAACTTTAAATAAATATATTTTGGTTAAATCTTCCACCATGCATTTGAGAAAATATATAGAGATATTTGCATGTTAGAATAAAAAAAATGAAATCTTTGCAATTTGTCAAATACTATGTATCAGTGGCCTATTGAAAAAAAAAAGTTTGTTTGAAGACAATCAAGCAGCTGATGTTTGGAAATTGAACAAGTCTTAGAAAATTAATTTAAAAAAACCATAATATGTATTCATATATATATGTCAGTGATTTATCCAGGATTTTTCACCAGAGTCCATCCAATGGCTGAAGGGATTGGGAAAATTAGTGTGATTTTAGTCCAAAAAAAATTTCACACCACTGAATTTATGTAACTGTAATATTATATAAACCATATAATTATATTAATTTATAGTTCAGAAATTGGGAATTTTCAGGGAAGGGGCCTATGTTGAGTTTTGACTCGAGTGTACTATATCTTCTTACAGACATGTTCTTACAGACATGTTCGACTGGAGACAGAGCACATCTGTTCTTCAAAGGGAAAGCCAAAGAGACAATGCTGATCCTTTTATGTTATCATAACTTGTCTGCTACATAACCAGTGTGCCCTGACCCGTGCCACGACCTGCTGTATATCATTGCAGACACTACACTAGCAGACTAATTTTCAATCTCAAAAGTCAAGACAAATTTTACCCTCACAGGTTATGTGATGTAAAGCTGTCACATGCAATTCATTCTGATCTACAGGCAATTCCCCACACTCCAGATGGGTTAGCCCGGTAGATGTATAAACTGTGAAGTAAAACCAGACATATGGATGTGTGGGTATGCTGGCAGATGCATCACAAGGCATCATGTTAGCCAGGCAGACACTGTGAATTGAAACCAGGTGACCAGCATCAGTAGTATGTTATGTCAAGACAGTTAGGTACTGGGTTCAAATCCTACTCAAGGCAATGTGGAATTTTTAATCCCTCTTCTGTGCCAACAGATTAAATATCTAGGCTTAACAGGAAGGTTAAATCTTCCCTAAAAGACTACACAATACTCAATGAGGTTAACACCACGTACTAAGTTCAAGAGTCCCTTACACTTGAATATTGATATATCAAATCTAAGTGGCATAATCATTATAATAATCAAAATCATAGCATTCCCAGTGAAATCACAAAGGGAAGTTAAGAAACATTCTAAAGATCTTTATTGGTGAATGACTGTCAAAAGAATGAGGATACCAAATAGCATTTTCCCTAAATCAAAATGAATGGGACACCATCAGAACTGTAGTTAGAATAAAGAATATAATATGAATATTGATTCACCAATAACAATCTTAAACCTTCCTAATTGTGAGGAACCATCTTGCAATTTGTGCTTTTTAAAATCACCTGCCCTAGTTAAAAATAATGAAATAAATACTGACCAGTACACAGATCCTACATTAATAAGAACTCAGTCTAAAGTGATCATTTGATTCTAATGTTTCTAATGGCAATGTTATAAATCACTGTTTCAGAACCAAAAGTTGGGGTAGTACTCAGTAGTAGTAGATAATGGAGGAAAGGGCAAAAATTGTAAAAAATAAAGTAAGTTTGTTTTATTTAACGATGCCTCTAGAGCACATTGATTTTTATTTCATCATCGGCTATTGGACGTTAATCATATGGTTATTCGGACATATGTTTTAGAGGAAACCCGCTGTTGCCACATAGGCTACTCTTCCCGATAAGCAGCAAGGGGTCTTTTATATGCAACGTCCCATAGACAGGACTGTACATACCACGGCCTTTGATAAACCAGTTGTGGAGCACTGGTGGAACGGAAAATAGACCAAACTGAGGTCCACTGAGAAGGATCGATCCGACGACCGACCAATTCACAGGCAGACATGTTACCATTTGAGCTACCACCCGCTCCGCATATAATTAAGTGTTTTACATTTACCATTAATTTTAGAATTTCCAAAGAAAAAAAAATAACACAACTATAAATTTGCTGTACTTAAGTCGTTTTATTTATAACTAACTGTCATATTCATAGGTTTTATAAGATGGATACTCATTAGGTAGATATTGTCTGCCTGTGAACCGGTCGGTCATCAGATCGATCCTTCTCAGTGGACCCATATGTAGTTTGGGCTACTGTTCCAGCCAGTGGTCCACAACTAGTTTATCAAAGGCCGTGGTATGTGCTGTTCTGTCTATGGGACGGTGCATATAAAAGTCCCCTTGCTGTTTTTGGAAAGAGTAGCCAATATGGCGGCAGTGGGTTTCCTCTAAAACATGTCAGAATGACCATATGATTGACGTCCAATAGCCAGTTATAAGATAAAAATCAATGTGCACTAGAGGCGTCGTTAAATAAAACAAACTTTACTTTACATTAGGTAGATATATCACGATACATGAAACCATAGGATGGTATATCGTTGCACCCCTGGTCAATGGGTCCACTGAAGGGGACTGATCACACAACCTATCACACCTCAACTGGAGGCCCCACCTCTGAGTTGTCTGGCTTTTATAGGATTCACTGACCTTGCTCAAGCATTACATTTAGGTCTAACCAACTTCTGTACCAAGCTGAAGATAAATAGCGACATCTAAAAATAGAAATTCTAGAGGCAAGGAAAAAGCAATTACACTCAAAGTTAATGACTATGAGAACTGTGATGATCACACTGCCAGGATATCGCATTTAGACCCAACATCGTCATCATCAACAGCAGCCAATTCTCATGCACAAAACGTTCCATTCACAACATCGGCAGTGGACCAAGATGTCATATTACTCTCCTCTATTTCGTTCTTCAAGCTCTCTACATATATATTTACAGATCTCTGAATTTCTATATGGCGTACCAGCCACAGCTCACAGCTGGTAGGTACTGAGATCAAATCTTAGTCGAGGCATGTCAAATAACATGATTTGCAAAACACCATATAGCCAATGAATAAACAATATGTAAATCTTAGGTTTATTATATTTTTACATGATTTTTGTATACAGTGCATATAAAAGACCCCTTACTGCTTATCAGAAAGAGTAGCCTATGGGGGTTTCCTCTAAACATGTCAAAATGACCATATGAAAAGTAAAGTTTGTTTTATTTGATGATGCCTCTAGAGCACATTGATTGATTTGTATCTTATCAGCGGCTATTGGACATCAATCATATGGTCATTCTGATATGTGTTTAGAGGAAACCCGCTGCCACCACTTGGCTACTCTTTCCAATAAGCAGCAAGGGGTCTTTTATATGCACCGTCCCATAGACAGGACAGCACATACCGTGGACTTTGATAAACCTGTTGTGGACCACTGGTTGGAACAGATAATAGCCCAAACTGCATATGGGTCCACTGAGAAGGAAATGACCATATGATTGACGCGCTATAGCCGACGATGAGATAAAAATCAATGTGCTCCAGAGATGCCGTTAAATAAAACAAACTTTACTTTTACTTGACACATGAAAATACATATATATATATATATATATATACTATATAGGATTCAACAAAATTCCCTGTTATTTATCTAGATTCCAAATAAAATTCCCTGTATTTTCCCTGAAACAGACCAAAATTTCAAATTCCCTAAATTTTCCCTACGGAGTATTTTTCAAACCATCTTCCCTGTTTTCCTTGTTCTGTTGGTACAAGGACACATCTTATTACCATTCTGAAAACAATCAGTCAAATTCTCTGAATTTTCC
Source organism: Symmetromphalus regularis (assembly GCA_032355785.1). Lineage (NCBI taxonomy): Eukaryota > Metazoa > Mollusca > Gastropoda > Neomphalida > Neomphalidae > Symmetromphalus > Symmetromphalus regularis. The sequence goes on along the minus strand of JAULBS010108621.1, from coordinate 7,166 downwards.
CTGAGGAGTATTTTTCAAACCATTTTCTGTTTCCCTTGCATTTTCTTACCATTCTGACAACAATCAGTTAAATTTCCTAAATTTTCCCTAGGGAGAATTTTTAAAACATTTTCCCTCTCCTGTGGGTACACAGACACATCTTCTTACCATTTGGAAAACATTCATTTTTTATATGAATCACCAGCCATCACTAAATCATTTATCCTGGACTATCATTACATTTTTTTTTTTAAAGTATAATACCACATAAAATATATTAAATTTTTTGTGATTGCAGTTCAATGCTGTCACAAACCAATTTTAAAATAGTTTTTAACACAGCACTGCCAACTGCCACTGCAAATTTTGAGCCCTGTCACCATTTTGACTGTCATCTGACACCATGTAGGTAACACAGAAAATAGCTGGTGAGATGCCAGCAAGTTGGCAACAATTACAATGTGACCTGGCAGTAACTGAAGTTAGTTCTTGACACGTAGGAGCAGGGGATGTAGCTCAAATGGTAGAGTGTTCGCATGTGAAGCTTCGGTTGTCGGATCGATCCTTCTCAGTGGACCCATTTGCAAATAGGGCTATTTTCCGTTCCAACCAGGTCCACAACTGGTTCAACAAAACCGTTGTATGTTTTCCACTACAAGTATATTCATCGTAAAGCCAGTGCTACACTATAGCAAATTAAAGATGCCAGCAATGGTTATAACTCATCAGTACGTTTGTTAGCAATAGAGAATAACACATCAATGTAATGAAGTTAAATGTTCAAAATTATAATACATTTTTCTTCACATAAATCACATTGCTGATTATCGGTATACTTGTAGCCGCAAAGTGAAGAAATCCACTATATTGTGTTGGCAGTAATGTGTTAAAACCAATTTCTGATGGGTTGTTTTTGTGTCAATCATAAAAAATTAAAATAAAAAATTGTATATGGACCCCCTGCCTGATCGGTTACATTCACAATTCAGTCTGCTACTCCAAAACAAAATGAAAACCCTGGTATGAAAATATATTCAAATAATTACCCTGTAGTTTAGGTCTGTGTGTCTACTACAAGGAATCATTTCTAGCAATGGAACTTTTATATACACTTTCTCACAGACAGGACAGCATGTACGACAGCCTTTGATAAATCAGTTTTTAGAGCAGTGGTGAAAATATACTCAAATAATTTCCTTGTCTACCATAAGGAATCATTCCTAGGACCTACCCAGACATCACAGATCCACATCTGACACCACGTACATAACGTAGCAGACAGTTGGTGAGATGCCAGCATGTTGGCAACAATTACAGTGTAATAGTGCAGCAGTTGAAGTGAGTTCATTACATGTATGAAAATATACTGAAATAACTTCCCAGGTGTACAGCAATAACATTAACAGCATCTGAAATCAAATCCCACTTGAAAACTGCTGCCGATCCAATCAAAGGAAAGGATTGCTTGTTTAACAACACCTCATCACATTGTTTATTCTGCGGCTGTTAGGGTAAAAAAAAAGTAAAGTTTGTTTTATTTAACGACAACTCTAGAGCACACTGATTATTATCTTATCATCGACTATTGGACGTCAATCATATGGTCATTCAGACATATGTTTTAGAGGAAACCCGCTACCGCCACATTGGCTACTCTTTTCGATAAGCATTATGGGGTCACAGACAGGACAGCACATACCATGGCCTTTGATGAACCAGTTGTGAACCACTGCTTGGAACAGAAAATAGACCTAACAGCAAATGGGTCCACTGAGAAGGATTGATCCGACTGGCTGTTATGGTTTCAAGTGTGCCATGGTCTTCTGAGTAAACACCACATAGGCTACTCTTTCTGTTTATCTATTTTCCATTCCAACAGTGGTCCACAACTGGTTTATCAAAGGCCATGGTATGTGCTGTGCTGTGGGGGTTGTAGCATATAAAAGACCCCTTGCAGCTTATTGGAAAGAGTAACCTATGTGGCAGCAGCAGGTTTCCTCTAAACAAATGTCAGAATGACTAATCGCTGATGATATGATAAAAAAAATCAATGTGCTCTAGAGGCTTCATTAAATAAAACAAAAATATACTATGCAGTGTTCTCATTTTCCTGAAATTACTATCACAGTTCGACAGTAAAAGGACTTAGTGAAGGAAACTAAAAACTATTGTAAAATTGGTTTGTGGCAGTACTGTACTAGTATAGTAAAAACGTAAATATACTATGCAATGTTCTCATTTTCTAGATATAGGTCTTGGGCCTCGCAGTTCACAGCAACAACTGGCAATGGTACTGTAAGTTTAAAGCTAATGTGAAACTGGTTAGTGGCAGCATTACAAATGTAAATTTATATACTATGTAGTGTACTCATTTTCCTGGATATTACCACCACAGTACCACAGTAAAAGGACTTAGCGAAGGCAATTAAGTGACATTGCGACATTGTGTGAATTTCAAGGGCCGAGGTTCAGGGGCCAATTATCTAAATAGTTTTCCATGATGCATCAACTTAGAAGCCACAGGTATTTAACACCATGTTTGTTAGGTGCTAACTCCAAAATGTGGTCACCATTGGTAACTAGGCTACCAATTATTTCAATTTATGATGTCTGTGATGAAATGATGGCAAAACTATTATGGGTCATTCATAATTACCAACATTTTCCTAATCATATACAGTTTTCCTATTCACACACAGTTTTCCTATTCACACACAGTTTTCCTATTCACATACAGTTTTCCTATTCACACACAGTTTTCCTATTCACACAGTTTTCCTTCATACAAACTATAGGATTTCACTGTAATGATCGTTTCCAGTAACGTGTCGGTTACCGTGTTTGAAAAACAAGGTAACCAAAATTTCATTCTCCATAAGTATTCCAACCCCTAAAATTGCCCATGGCAATTGGCAATGATGAGGAGATTGCCACAGAGTTTTTTATTCTGCATTGCACTATTTTTGCGGCTCTTTTTTTTTTCTTGGTGTAGTTTTTTCTTCTTATTAAAAATATAGAATACTTTATGCTAAAATTGACATAGAAAATGCTGTGGACACTATTTCACCACAGCATTTATTTTGTTAATTGACATTTTCTTAATTAGATAGGTTGGTATTCATAGCAAGAATGCAAATGATTCTGTGTCAAAACATTTCTAGTCAATATTCGATTTAATAACTTTAAAAATGCAAACTTTGTCCGCTCTAATCTGCAGCAATTGAGATAAGTTTTAGAAGTTTTTTGCACGTCTTTTCGATAATTTGCTCAAATTCTAGTAATTTTTGTGATTTGCTCAAACAGAAAATACAAATTTTTGGTAACACATGTATGCAACCTCTGCAATTAAGAAAATGTCCATGGCAAAATAAATGCTGTGGAGAAATAATGTCCACAGCATTTTCCACGGCAATTTTAGCGTAAAGTATATTTTATTTTTAATAATAAGAAAAAAATATACCTTGAAAAAAATGTTTAGTCCATGGCGAATGAAAAACTCTGCAGTAATTTCCACGGCATTGCCAACTGCATTGTGCAATTTCAAGGGTTGTAAAAAAATAAAATTTGTTTTATTTTAACAACGCCTCTAGAGCTCATTGATTTTTATCTTATCGTGAGCTATTGGACATCATACATACATGTATGATCATTTTGACATATGTCTTTATAAAACCGCTGCTGCCACATAGGCTACTCTTTCGGATAAGCAGCAAGGGTCCTTTTATATATGCAATTTCCCACAGACAGGACAGCACACACAACAGCATTTGATGAACCAGTTGTGGACTGCCACTGGTTGGATTGGAAAATAGCCCAAACTGCAAATGGGTTCACTGAGAAGGATCGATCCAACGACCGACCGGTTCACAGGCAGACAGTCTACCATTTGAGCTACATCCCACTCCTTTTAGGGGTTGTGTATGTGCATTTGATAATAATTAATAAAACATCAGGCTTGGAAATAATTATTTTAGTTCAGCTGGTCAAAATGTCTAGCATCAGTCAATTTGTGCCAGACATAAAGAAAATGTTCCTGTCACTCAATTTAATATGATCAATTTAATCAAAATATACAAATTAGTTTTTTATGGTATATACTTTTTTATTATATAATTTTTCACAATTTGTTCAAAAGACACAAGCTTCATCAAGCTGACTTTATGCAGAAATGTTATTTTTACCAGAAGTTAAAACATGAGTGCCAGACAAAATGACCCGGTCAGTCATGGCCTTCTATAAACCAGTTCAGGACCACTGGTTGGAATGGCAAATGGGTCCACTGAGAAGAATCTATCACAGACGGTAAAGTAAAAGTTTTGTTTTATTTAACGATGCCTCTAGAGCATATTGATTTTTATCTTATCATCGGCTATTGGACGTCAGACATATGGTCATTCTGACATATGTCTTTAGAGGAAACCTGCTGCCGCCACATAGCCTACTCCTTCCGATAAGCAGCAAGGGGTCTTTTATATGCACCGTCCCACAGACAGGACAGCACATACCACGGCCTTTCATAAACCATTTGTGGACCACTGGTTGGAACGGAAACTAGCCTACACTGCAAATGGGTCCACTAAGAAGGATCGATCCGACAAAAGACAGGTTCACAGGCGGACACGCTACATGTTCAGTACGAATGCACTTGCAAAAACTACTGTCCAACTTATTGATATAAAACCAATGGCTGTTGTCTATTTATTTATTTTTTAAATTATTATTAATCTTTATTTCTATTAAAAACAGCTTAAAAGTATTTTTTTTTTTGGTGGGGGTTTAGTAAACAATATCTATAAACACCCACTAAAACAGATCTTTATAAAACATTTTAAAAAATAATCTTTTTATGTTTTAGACGTTTAAATTTCGTTCACAAAAAATAATTTAATAAGAAAAATCCGAACACCCTCCCCCAACATCCCACTCACCCCACCCCCAAACCCCTCCCACCCCCCGCAAAAATACCAACAACAATCCTTTATTTCGTTGACCAACTTCAGATTTGCGGAATTCAACGTTAACAAGAAGGGTATTTTATTTCATTGTTGTCGGTCTCACACCGCAGTTTGACACGATCGTTATTTACACTATTGATCGGCGTGCAATCATTGTGAAATTATACCATAAATAAAGCAAAATCAAAACAATTTTATTGCCCGTCTTTTGACGTTACTGGCGAGTTTCATTCTGACAGAAGTACCGAGCTGTGCTTCGAAATAACCCATAAAACCCAAGTTGTGGTGTTTCTAAATGGAATGATACAATGACGACAAAGATCAAACAAATTCACAAGCAATTGCTCTCAAAAGAAATGAATTTAACATTTCTAAATGATTCTAAATAACGTTATTCCATGTAACATGCTCCCTAGCATAAGTAAGCAATCGAATTGTGGAGACTCTTTGTAATCTATTTTTGTTTCGTATTCCATTTTCTGTAAAATGTATAAATTATGTTTTTGTTATTTCGGGTACAAATTAGATTTTTGACCTATTACATTAGACTCAATTTTTTTCATTTTTATTTTTTATTTTTTTTATTTTACTTTTTGACTTTTATCTTTTAAGCTATTATTAAACACAAATTAAGTAAGTAAATTGCAGTTTAAATTGTAGTAAAAGGTCTGTAAATGCAAAAAAAAAAAAAAAATGCTGTACCAGTGGTAAATAGAATCGATTAGTAGGATTCATATGGTAAATACCTAACCGAAATACATTCAATAAATCAGTCAATGAATGAATGAATGAATGAATGAATGAATGAATGAATGAATGAATAAATGAATGAATAAAAATAACTCCCGGAAAGAGGTAACAACAACAGCGACAACAACGACAATGATGATGATGATGTGATACTAATTATAGTAAATTATTGAATGAACTAGCAAACGAACGAACGAACGGACGGACGGACGGACGGACGGACGAACGAACGAACGAACGAACGGACGGACGGACGGACGGACGGAGTAATGAATGAATGAACGAACGAACGAATAAAAAACTTGAAAAAAATCAGAACTTTTGGTTGTTATTAATTAAAACGTTGCGGTTTTGATAGTTGTTCATGAGTTCAGAACGTCACAGTTCCGTCTATGTGTTTTAATTTTGGCGTTGTACAGGGTCGGTGATGGGTTTTTAGTCGTTGAAGAAACTTGGTTGTTGTTCGTTGAAAATTGCTTATTTGTCGAGGGTCGTAGAAACATAGAAACGCAGTTGTTTGTAGTTAAAACTTGGTTGTTAACCGTTGAAACTTGGTTGTTAACCGTTAAAACTTGGTCGTTGATCGTTGAAATTTGGTTGTTTGTCGTTTTTATTTTAATGTTGTTCTGCTTTATGAAAAAATGAAGTTTTTAATATAACTTAATTTTATTTATATATATATATATATGAACTGCTATACCCGTCTATGTGAAGATGAGTCATACACACATACTAATATAAAAATTGTCAGTGGCGGGTCCAGAAAATCTATTGGGGGGGGCCTAAAGAATTCTTGGATTCTTTAACGTTAAAAAATTATATAATAATAATTTATTTTTAATTTTATTTATATCGTTAAATTTAGGGGGCCGTGCCGTTCGGAACCCTAGATCCATCACTGATTGTTCACTAAATCTTTGATACACGATTATTGATTTTCTTTCCTTGCCAAAATACCTCCTCGTGAGAAATAGGAAAACTAATGAAACATAATGTTCAGAACTAGCTGTGAATGATCTGGGTCATTTAATTTTTTAAAAACCTATAAACAGTTATTTTCATTAAAACGTAATTATTATATTTAACAATAACACATTTGTATACTGAAACTCTATGAAAACGCAAGATATTTTCTTTACTTTATATTAATTGTTAGTAATATATGTAGACCTATACATTCAAAATACAAAGATGTTACCTTATTATTATTATAACTACTACTATTTAAAAAAAATGATACATTGATTTATTAATCATCGGCTATTGGATGTCAAACATTTGGTTATTTTTACACATTGTCAAGTGTGAGCCAGTCATTGACAGGTCTTTAACTTGAGAGTTCAATGTTCTACCACTGGACCACAGAGGCTCATTATATGTTACTACTACTACCACTACTACTACTACTACTACTACTACTACTACTACTACTACTATTAATACAACTACTACTACTACTACTACTACCACTACTACCACCAC
>JAULBS010108599.1:0-15315 GCA_032355785.1 Symmetromphalus regularis | reverse complement strand
ACTGGCTGGAACAGAAAATAGCCCAAACTGCATATGGGTCCACTGAGAAGGATCGATCCGACGACCGACCGGTTCACGGGCAGACATGCTACCGTTTGAGCCATGGTATTTAGAAGAAACCCACTGTTGCAATATAGGTTGTTCTTTTTGATTAGCAATAAGGGATTTTTTAAATATAATATTTTAATATATACAATGCACCGTAACATTTAGATTTCGTAAGAAACTGATGGTCCAATTAAAATGTAATCAGGGATAGAAACTAACGCTTGCCTGAGGCAAGTAAAACTCGCCAAGGTGGGGTGGGTGGATAAATGCTAGTCCCCTGGGCCAGTAGATATTTTTCCAATCATAAAAATTAAAATGGAGTGGGGAACTAGTGATTTTTCATCATTGGGTTGAGCAACTTTTTAAGGCTACTTTCTAACCCTGGTTATGTGACTATTTTAATTACCACAGTGCCTGGACACTTCAGTGATGGAAACACGTTAAAATTGACTGCCTTGAACATGACTAAAAGGTTTCTTTTACCATGTTTTTTTTCGTCTTCCTTAGTTGATTAGTGATTCACTAGAAACAGACCCAGCTGATTCTAAAATGAAAGTAAACATTACAAAAAACAAAATATATCAGTTTCCTTAATTTTTTTATTTATACTTTTATTTAAAGACAAGAAATTTGTACAGGTAATTTCACCTTTAAAACAATTAGTGATAACAAATGTGCATTCTCACACCAACAAACAGCCTGTAATACACATTTCATACTGTTGGGGGAGGATGGGACCTTGGTGATAAAGGAGGATTGGGGAATGACTAAGATATGGAGATTGGGAAAGGCTATATTAAAAAGAATAATTACAATACAACACACCAACCATTCCATCTACTCCCTCAAACAAAGCCTTCAAAATGCTTACACACTGTTTTTAAAACAAAACAAAAGCAAACGTTTGACTTGCTAGTCATTGAAATTACTCGTAACATACAGGTATATATAGTTTGCAAATACAATAAATATATATTGTATAAACTGAATATATTTTGGATGTAATGATTTTAGAAAACTAATCAATCATCATATTTGCAGTATTGCATATAACAGGTCTTGTGTAGTTTTTCACCATTACCTTATTTGTAAAACTGACAATTAAAATAATGAAAAAAGCAATCAAATGTTCAAAAACAGAATAATGCACAGTATGTTGTTTAGCTTCACTCCATACATTATATAAGATGTGATGAAGATTTGTAGAATATTTAATATTCCTCGTTTCTTCAGCTTCTTTAGATCTTTATCCAGCAAACATTTCTGCCAAATACCAAATGTTCAGAATCACAAAACAATATGGAGTCAACTGTTTTTGATGGCTTAATTGCTTGTAAAAATCATTAAGATTTAAGCTGATGTACATTCAAGCCAGAACAAAGGGGGGACAGGTGTGCTAGTTGTGATGGGCCTACAATATTGAGGGGGTCTTCTCCACTGCTTAAAAAAATACTAAGTGAGCAGTCTGAAATAGGGGCCAACATTTCCCATCTGGCCTGAGCCTATTACCAGTTTTGCATGGGTCTTTGTACATTAATTCTCAGCAAAATGCTGCCAGTACTGGAATAGTGTCAAAACGAATGCTGTTATAAAGAAATGACTGTTATGTCCAACAGTTGGCAACAAATGAATATGATATTCTGACAGCAGGGAGGTGGGGGTTCAAATATGAACCAAGTGGATCTTTTTTCTACTGTTTTTTCATCACCAGAAACTCCATATGTATAAACTTGAAAATAGTTCTTAAAGCGAACCATTTGCTTCAGCTGGAAGGTTTGTCCGAACACCCCAAACACCCCCCGACCCACCAGCCTGTGCCCCATGACAGAATATAATGATTCTCACCTCTATGCATGTATCTGCATTATTTCAACCTCAACCAAATCTATGGTGGCTTATCTAAATACTGTAATCCAATAGCATATGCATATAAGCATTACACTCACCCACTCATACACAAAATCATGGATTTAAAGTTTCACTATAAAATAAAATAAAAAGCACATGTTTTTTTCTATAACAAATAATATTTGTCACAAAGTAATGCTAGAATGTAATGATAAACATAGGAAATGTATACTAAAATCATACACTTTAATTACAAAATGAACAAAAGTTTCTAGTGTTTCTTGTAAACATTTGCCAAGGGATTACCTAATGTACAATAAAAGCAGATGTTCTAACTAAACAATTTATCATCCAATTTTCTTAAGCATACAATCAAAATACTTTTTCAAAAATAGCAAATGATGAATGAATAAAGGTTTAATGCTCAATCATAAAACTGTTTTACTCTTAAGTCTGAGAATTTACAGTTTGTATATACATGTATGTATGCATAATAATGCTCGCCAAAAAGATTTTTAAAAATGCCAAAAACTTTTAAACGGGTTAATCATTATTTAGCTAAAGGCATGACGCCTAATAGCCAATATTTATTTTTTCTGGTGGGTGTCATAAAACCACCATACAATCAATATTTAGGTAAAATTATTTAATCATATTTACGATGTTTTGCAATTAGTTGAACCCACACTTTACAAGCACCTGTCATCAAGGGTAATTCAACATCTCTCTCCACATCTGTTGTTTCCAAGGTTATACCAGGTCATGTCTTTTATAATGTTAGGGGTCCTAAAATTAATGTCATCATTCAGTTACAAATATGATCATCATGTATTCTATAATTTTAAAAAGAGAGAACATTCAGGGACACATAAAGCAGAGTAACTATTGCAAAAGAAAATATTTTGAGGCTTGGTTTTTCACATTAGTCCAGACCCATTAATTTTCAGTTTCTTACAAAGGAGTAAAAAAAAAACCATAACCTCAAATCACACATAGGTATAAAAAGAAGAAAAATGGCTACATTTATGTTTAATACACTTGAGGTAGATCAAATTATTCTTAAGTCATAGATATAGAATTGAACATATATGTGCCAATAATGGTGAATTAGCGTGTAGCAATATCAATTTTTTATCATGCTTTAAGTGTCATACTATATGTATAAGATAATGCACAATAAAAAGTACCACATTACTTTGGCATTAAAAAGATTGGCACCTTGGTGATTTATAAGCATTTTACGATTTAAAGCTTGCCAACTTACATATTTTAATATTTTTTAGTATGGTAAAAACATTTTCAGTGCTTGTGTGGGTTTCAATCCGTAAAATTGAGATTGTTCAGTTTAATGTTAAAAGCTTTATTATTTTTGGTTTGTTTGCAGTTTTATTATTTACGTTATACTTGATCTGAAATAAATATCAATCTTTGTGGCCAGCTTTCTTTGTACATGTATCAATTACACAATATTTATGGGCAGTTTAACAGTTATGCAATGCAAACATTGGACTTCTTTTTTACTCCATGTATCTTTATGAATTTTAATATTATGGTGTATGCTATTACCAAAAAAAATCGTTCCTGTCCAAGAGCAATGCATAATTGTTAACTGCCCTTTATAAAGCTACAGAGAAAAACAGCTTAAAGAAAATAATGAAAATGATACAGTACAATATAAAAGATATTAGGTAAAAACACATTCGCATAATTCATGATAAACTGTCATGGAAGGAATATTAGAATTATAAAGATGGAAAGAAACTTTGGCACTATGACTCCACCAAATATACTGAAGATCAAGAGTATAACTGATACAATTTGACATCAGTGGACAACAAAGCCATAATTTCTAAAACACCGTCATCGCAAAATGATCCGATGACTAATAAACTGGTTTCTCAGTGAAATGATTTTGATTTTGAAATCAATATTATTTGTTTTGCCATCATAAAGTTACTTTGTATACTTTCTTCTGACCTTCAGTATATATCAATTTACAGTCCATAATTATTAAATTTATTTGCACATACCAGCAAGTTGTCCTTGCCTTTAATTACAGTGCACAATCAACATAAAGAGAGTAAACAAAATGCAAATGTTTTAATCTAAATTTTCAGTTTGTATTGACAAAATGTCCAGAAATTAAGAAATTTTTTACTAACTAAAAATGTCCTATAATCTTTGTGACCAACAAAGGATATAGAGAATACTAAATGATTTCATGTGTTATACCATTTACATTACAACTTGTGTATTTTAACTTATGTCACGATTGAAAGTAAGTGGTGTACAATTGAAAATACACAGTGCCAGCACAGCTGGAGGGCAAGGGGGTATCCCCCCTCCCAATAATCTGCGCCACCCTTTTTTTGCAATAATATTTACATTTATTTAGTACATTGATTGATGACACCTCTATTCAGTCTAGCTCCTACAATATTGAAATGGCTGCACCAGCCCCGATACATGAGTTGTAATACGAACGGTATTAAATGGAACATCATTAATATTTTAATTATCCGCCCACCATCAAAGGATATGTTATAGAAAATTCATATATTCCAACCATTGTTGCTACTATTATTTCAAAATAACATAATGGGCAATATACATGATGTCATTCACTCATGTCTAATTCCATACACAACATGTGTTGCATACAATATTTATACACAACACTACAAAAATATTCTATGGACAGGTAATAAAAATACAAAATAACAAAACTAGATGAAAATATTTATTACTCAAATGAAGTAACATTATTAGGTCTTCTCTTTCACAAGTGTAATACAAATAAATTTGTACGCTAATGAAATTTAACTATATTGAAAGTTACAAAGTAAATACGGTTGTATAGTAACTAATGTGTTACATGAAGCTGCAAACACGGAAATATTACAATCACCATGGCTACCATTTTAAAGTAATTTTGTCATGACTTTCTGAAAGCAAATTTATGGGCTTTAATATATTTATCATTAAATATACTTCTCAATTTTGAGTAAGGATACCAAATCCATGTAATACATGTCAACTGTAATAAATTAGAAACACGAACTGCTGAATCACATGTGCAGACTGCAGTTTGTTATTCACTGTCCATAACAAACAAATTTTTTCTTCACATTTACCATTAGTATCATTATTAAAAGTTTACTGTTAGTATCTGTAGTAAAAGTAAAGTAGTAGTATTACATATAAATATGCACAAACACACACACAAAAACATTTTCTTTTTTGTTAAAAACATAAATAAATGATTGCATAAATACAAATTACAATTAAACTGCATGGTGTTTTTTTTTATCAGTATATCATGGTTTGAACAGTTTAACTAGATCATACAGATTACAGAGCCAATAATCCTGTGAAGTATTAAAAATACATATACACTGTATGATTGCAATAATTCCAAGTTAACACATACACACACATTCCCACTGATGTATTTATCAACCTCATTACCTATGCATACTTATATAGTTATACTTGTCATTTAATGCCAGCACCAACACAGACAGGTTTATATGATAGAACTCCCTTTAAACATGCAACTAAATGATAGTTTATTGACAGCAAGACGTAAAGAAAATTATCTTAAGCAGAAAAGTGTGAATATTACTCCTGAGCTTGTGGTTAAAGTGGTACCACTAACAATGGTGCCCAGCAACAAATGTTTGTACAATTTGTGACTTCCAACTGGGAAGGGCCTCCTCAACTTGTTAGCCTTTTAAAAATTACATTATTGTTTGCCATTGTAACCAAAATCTGATATAGAGTTTGTACCCGATCCGTCAGTGCCCCATCTCTCAAAGTCGTTCTTACGGGCCTGCCAATTAATACAATGTCTGTCTTGATATAATTCATAAATATGTTCAGTTTGTATTTGTTTTATCATTATTAAGCACTTAACATTTATAACTGACAAATCGTACCATAATTATCTTTTTTCACGAAATATAATATGGCTAATGGGTAACAATATGTAGTTATAACAGCAATGTTCACATTACACACATTTTGAATACTAGTATTTACAAACATCTGTACGTTTACAAAATCCCTTAGTAGCTGTAGCTCTGGGAAATAGTGGATTCAAACTGATGATATAAAATACACTACAAACATTGATCTAAAATGTTCATGAGCATAACTGAACCAGTCATTATGAGGAGTATAATGTTTAATATAGCAAGAGTGGTATTATTAAGATTAATATTAAGCATGATACATGTACAAGTCTTATCGCAACTCAATAAAAGACTTTTTCCAATGTACTGCAAAACATTTCTTAATACCGTATATTCCCTATTTAATGCCCTTGAGGGCAATAGATTTAGCAAATTTGGAGTTTATAGAGTTCACAACAGTTTGAGATCGTGTTTTTATTGTACTAGTGTGTGTATTCATTACATACATTGGATACTACCACAGGGCCATGGATTTATGCTGTGGCATGTCATTTTTATTTTGCAAAATGGCCAGAGGCATTAAATAGGGAATATACAGTATTAGCACACTACAAATAAGTCAGACAAGCTGCAAAGGCATATGTAAGCCAGTATTGATACTAGTAATTAAAATAATGGACTGACATCCAAACGTCCACAATCTTTTTCAATTAATAGCCAAATATGCATCATAATTAACGTCCTCGAGTTACCCATTTGTTTATTGTTATAAAGATATTTGTGTATTGATCTATCAGTGTTCTGAGCCCAGAACTGTTTTAATCATACATGTCTTCGCCAACACCACAAAAGCTAATAAATCTCTTTAACAAGATGTACAAGTATTGACCAGTAGGCTAAATGTACATGCATATACTTAAATGTCACAACAATGAGCGAAATAATTCTCATGCTACACTGATTTTTTTTTTCAATTTTCCTTTTAATAAAACATTTAAATATAGGACAGGGACAACATAAAAAAAATAATAAATCAAGCATGATAACAAAATAAACTGCTTCACACTTTAATGATACAACTGAACAATATTGATACATGCACAATTATAAACAATCTCAAGATATCGACATCATGTTGTGAGCTATGGCTGGAACCAGTGCGTAGTTTTATTTTGTTAATCACTCCCACAATTCAGTAGTTAACTATGGCTATAATAAATTTATGGAGACCTACTCATCTACATGTAGTGCACTATAACATGATTCATAAAACAATGATAAGTAGTACCGTCAACCATTTTGTATAATACATTCTAAGATAAAAAGAAACAAGATTTTATTTAAAACAGTTAATTGCTAGGCATGAAAAGAAATTCAGACTGTGTTCCGACAGTACTTAATTGTTGTTGCTAAATCCATTTTACAGTGGAACTGCAACTGCAATTTCAAGAAAATAAGCATACTGTGTAACATTTATATTTTTGCAACAGCAGTACAATTCCACCAAAACCAGTTTTACAACATCTGTTACACTGGCATTGCAGATAGCCATCACAAATTTAAAGGGCTGGCTATGTTAGTGTTCTTTATGCTACACCGATTTTACTTTAAATCATTTGGATGAAATGAAGCTAAGACTAATGTACCTTTATAAAACTAAAGATAACAGTTTAAATTCAAAATGTTTCATCTTCATTCATATGTATAAATATATTGTTGACATGTCATGTTTAAATGGTTTAAAAGGTTCGGTGAACTATGACATTTGTGATGAGATATTTGTAAAGACAATGCACAATGTCATCCAACACAGAGCTAATGTTTTGAGTGGAAATGTATTTATCTAATAAATTTATAACTTAACCATGATGAATAAGGAAAGCTAGTTTAAAAAAAAAAAATTAAATTATATTATTACAGATGCATACAAATCCTGTTACTATTGGACCAATAAGCTTTGATTGCTTTAATGATGCTAACACCGGTATGACTGAATATACACTAGGCTAACTGCAGATCAATGGAGTGTATTCTGGAATTAATGTTTTTAATTACTAGTCTGGACCTATCACTGAATGGCCTTCAATTCAGAAATAACTAATCAACAGGTTGATAATATAACATTTCAAATATAAAATGGATTGTAATTTTAGATCTCCAACTATTAAACCAAACAAATGATGTCTCAAAAGACCAAATAATCATGGTGGATGCAGTAAAAATAAAATGTCAACTCAACAGGTGCTTATAATACCAATTTTGGTGTCTCCAAGGTGTGCCCAGCTTTGACAATTTGTTCATAACATTCTAGGAATGGGTAAATATAAACCTGGATATTTAAACAAATAGAAATGACAAATGGCAACACAATTTAATACAAATTTCTTTGAAATGTTTAACAATCATTTCAAAATGTCTTCAAATTTCTGATGTGTAGCTGCTACAACTACAGACTAGTTTATCTGAAGGGTACCTGGTCAGAAGCATTTCTGAATCTCTTTATATCCTGAGTATTAGCTATTAGGATGTTTTCAATATTCAGTGTATCTTGGTACTACTTCTAATAACAAGTACATATCAAGCATGACATGTTTAAAATACAGGGTAATTTCATTTTTTAGCATGCACTTTTTGCAGGCTATGTTGCTTTACCATGTCATTTGATTGTACTGTATTATAAAAGTATATTTTGATTAAAAGAATATGTTTCCATCTCGACTAAGCAAATAACCTGCCACTACCAATAACCCATGCCCTATACATGTAATATAATAATAATAAAAATAGTAAGTATATGTTATCGCAGGAGCTGAAACAGATGCTCTAATATTTGAATACGAATTAATATTCTGAGCATTTGAATACATATTTTAAATTATCCAAGCAAAGCCTTCAAGATGGATATCCTATAAAGAGGTAAAGATAATAAAGCTTTGTGTAAACTGCTTCATGATCAACTGAACTACATAGTGCATTTACCAGTCTTTGGCTTGTGAATTATTATTATTATTATTAACCATTAACAATTTTAAAAGGCAAATTAAAGTGAACATTTTTATTTTGTTAGCACTTGAATGAAAAACAAATAGATACCAATACATGAGCCTTGTTGGTTATGCTCACACCCATTCGAATCCGAATAAAATGGTGCCTCGTGAATATTTCAATGCCAAATTTGGTATTCGTTTCAGCTCTAGTTATCATGGTATACAACACATAAAATTCATGCCCATTTTATTTTACGATTTGTGATGTACATTCTATTAAAAAGCAAAAATACAACTTAAGCACAATTTCTTTATCAGAATGATCACAAACAAAAATAAAAGTGGTCTAAAATTGATAGACAAAATACATTATTTATTCAGACTGACATAGTTACAAGTGAACCTCAGACATGACAGGAAAATGACAATCTTCACAAACGATATCAATGGACAACCCTAGTGCAAGATATGCATATAAATACCTTAACAATCTCTTATTGTTCATAAGTAAAAACCAATCTAGTACAATTTGTATTTTTTTACAAACAATAACAATGGACAATACTTGTGCAAGCTATTTATATAAATAACATGACACTCTTAACAATCCCTTGTTGTTCAAAAGTAAAAACCAATCAAGTACTATTTGTATTTTTTTACAAACAATGATGATGGACAATATTGGTGTCAGCTATTTATATAAATAACATGACTCTTTAATTTTCATAAGAAAAAACTAGTATAATTTGTATTTTTGAAAAACAATAACTATGGACAACACTGGTGAAGATATTTATATAAATAACAACACTCCTTTTCTGTAAACCAAATCAAGCATAATTTTAATTTTTGGCTAAACATATATCCTACTTATCTGCTAAGGGCCAAACATGCCGAGTCCTATCCCTTTCATATTTGGTATTAATCAGTCAAAAAATCTCCTTCAACCACATGAGCACCAATCTGAATACGTAAGAATATGCTCACATTAACTTGATGAAGTGAGCCTATATTAATTGCACCTAAATTAAATTTACGTAAAACAATTTTTTTAGCATATGCAATTCACACTGATTTTATTTGACCAGAGTACATACATTTTCTTTATGTTCATATTAAATCATTTATATAATCAAAAGTCCGTATTTTACCCAACTACAATTATTTACTAATCAAGCTGTTATTATGAAAAAACTGATGAGATCAACTTTGTAAGTACATGTCTGAATTCGAACCACTGAAATTAGCAATACCATGAAGATTGCCATTGTTTTTTTCATTCTCCACAGCACCTTTTTTGCTTTGCACTAATTTGTAGTTTTTTCAAGGTGCATTTTTTCTTATTATTAAAAATAAATTATACTTTCTTAACTGAAAACAGTTTAAAAGGGAATATTAAAACTTCACCTTTATTACTGAATATTTCTGTGTAAACAAAGAAGACTTGGAAACGTGTGAATGCTAAAATTGCTACAGAAAATGCTGTGGACACTATTTCTCTACAGCATTTACTTTGCCGTGGACATTTTCTTAATTGCAGAGGTTGGAATTCCTAATGAGGGTTCTACTCCAGCTGAAATGTTTCTTGTCAAGTTACAACTGCACTCTGACCAATGATTTCAGAAAAATTGAAAAAAGAAATAAAATAAAACTTTGGCTTTGTAAACTTCCTGTGTGTTAAACCAGGATAAAAATAACAAATTTAACAAGTCTAAGATAAAACTGGAAGTTTCAAATCTTGTCATTTTCACTGTAGCAAAAAATAAATTAGATAAAAAAAACCATTTCTAACAATATCTATTAAATGACCAAAAGAGGCTATAAAAGGACTCGGCAAGCCCAGAAAACAAGAAAAATGACTCGTAATGCTCTCGTAATAGATAAAATCACAACAATCTACTCTTAACTACCATTTTTTCTTGTGTTCATCCATACTAACGCCACCAGGTCCAAAGGCAACAACTAAAAGTAGACCCCCTATTACAGACAGCGTTTGAAAGAAGTCGTATTTAAGAAAGTCACGCATAGGCTTGTAGTCAGGAATGCTCCACCAGTTATTGAAATAAAAGTTAAGACCTGTGAGCCAAGCAACAAGAACAAGCGCAGACAGCTTCGTTTTGTATCCTACGGCAACGAGAATCATCAAGACCAGGCCGATAAGATTTACCACCTGTAAAGGGTTAAATTCAAATCGGAATAGAGTTAAGAACATAAGGACAAGAAGAATGCGTCCACTGAGCTGCATGTATTGTTTGGGGTTGTTTTCTCCAAGAGATGGCAGACCGGCAAACAGGCTCTTTCCTTCAGACTTGCTTTCAGCCAGTAACAGCAACACACCTCCAGCCAGAGCCAAATTCCTGTTTAATAAACAAATAATATAATAAACAATTTACCCACAGATATAACTACTAAACAAAAAAAAATTTGTTTTATTTAACGACGCCTCTAGAGCACATTGATTTTTACCTTATCGTCTATTGGACTTCATACATATGGTCATTCTGACATGTCTTTTAGAGGAAATCCGCTGCCGCCACATAGGCTACACCTTCTGATAAGCAGCAAGGGATCTTTTATATGCACCATCCCACACAGGACAGCACATACCACGGCCTTCGATAAACCAGTTGTGGACCACTGGTTAGAACGGAAAATAGTCCAAACTGCAAATGGGTCCACTGAGAAGGATCGATCAGACCACCAACCGGTTCACAGGTATACATGCTACTGTTTGATCTAGATCCCTCTTCTACTAAACTCAAGTGCAGCTTGAATGTATATGCTGATTTGAACCCCTGCCTCCCTAAGTAAACAGCGTATGAATACAAACATGTTAAAATTTGTGAATAACATCTTAGAGTAGCTTATTTGGCAGTTATATAAAAAGTTGTTTTTTCAATACTCCCTAATGATTGCTAAGGAATCTGGTTGGCAACTTATTGAGTAGATTCCCCAAAAAGATAAACTTTTAGGAAAGACTTGTGTTTTTTGTAACAGTTTAATAAAACAAAGACAAATCTGCCAAAACCATTGAATTTTCTCTGTTTTATGAATATGTTGTTGACATGCGGAGAAAACAGAACAGAATACAAAACATTAAACAAAACTGTTTGTCAGTTTTGCTGGATTTAAAAAAACTAAAATTAAAGGAATCATTAAAATATTGATAGAATACTTGAAAGAAATCTGCATTTAAGCATACAAATTTTAACAGAGATTAATGAATTAACTAACATATCCTTGGATTTGCAAATTTGGTGTCTGTCGAGCTGTTTATTTTAGAACACAATCAATATAATTCAAAATAATTTACAAAAATATAAATTAATTTATTTTAAATAATATTTATTAGATCAATAAACTCTTAAGTCAAGAAAAACTGAACATTAACTATCAAATATTTTTACAAACAATGTACTAGAGGTCCTTATGGATGATAAAAATTATAGATATACCATTTTAGCAAAACTTAAATTTAGCATTTCAAAATCAGCCTTTTATTTTCAATAACAATCGGTTTTGGACATATCAAAGTAAAGTTTGTTTTGTTTAACAACGTCTCTAGAGCACACTGATTTTTATTGTATCATTGGCTATTAGAGGTCAATCATATGGTCATTCCGACATTTCTTTAGAGAAATAGTTGCCGCCACAAAGGCTACTCTTTCTGATAAGCAGTAAGTGGTCTTTTACATGTTCAGTCCCACAGACATGACAGCACATACCACAGCCTTTTATGAACCAGTTGTGGATCACTGGCTTAAATGGAAAACAGCCTAAACTGCAAATGGGTTTCCTGAGAAGGATCGATCCAATGACCAGAAAATAAGCTGTGTTCCTGGGTTCCTACACACTTCCAAGAATCAAATTTCAAAACTTTTCAAGGCCCTTGAAAAATATTTTGCAAGTTTCTAAACTTTTCCAGGTTTTTAATGACAGCGGGAACCTTGCAATACATACCAAACAAAGTAGAGTAAAACCACCCTTAAACAATAACTTTGTTTCATGTGCATAGAATGAATATTTTGATGGTGTGTTTGTAAGTAGCTGTCTCTGTTGTTCATATAAATACATATTATAATCCAGATACAGCACAGAGAAAAACATTTCCATTCAAAACATATTTTGTTAAGTTATGTTTTGTGAGTAGGCAATGCACATCAAACAAACAAGAACAACAACCAATGTTGGTTTTTTTGAATTCCAAACAAATATTACAATAAACATTTCAAAGATAAAAAAATAAACTGGAAAATTGTAAAGCTTTCAACCAGAATAACACAACATTTTGGTTGGAAAGTCAGTCTTATCCATAATATTTTACAGTGTTCCACAAAATAATTTTAAAATTCTGTAACTATTACTTTTCTTTGGCATTGTACATGAAACATTCTATTCACTGCTGTGCTTCTTATAAAATGAGGCAGAGTTTGTTGCAAGCCTTAAAATGTCAATAAAACAATTTTGTTTGTTATCAGAGTTAAAAGCATATTCTTGGTTTTCATCACTACTCGGCCCAAAAACATTTTTTTAAACACTACTACAGTACTAGAGTAAAGTAAAGTTTGTTTTATTTAATGATGCCTCTAGAACAAATTGATTTATATTTTATCATCGGTTATTGGACGTCAATCATATTGTCATTCTGACATGTCTATTTAGAGGAAACCTGTTGCCACCACATGGGCTACTCTTTCCGATAAACAGCAAGGGTTCAGGAAAAGTTGTAGATCTTTGTTTACGGGCGAACTTTGTGGAATGGCAGGATTGAAGAGTATAAAAATAAAAATGACTTAGATTTTTTTTTTTGGTGTAAGTGCAATATTCTTTCAAAAGCAAAGAGGATGGAATGAAAAAATTCAACGACAATGAATATGTTTTTGTTATTTATTGTAAAAATACATATTTAAACCATATGCCTTAGAAAGACCACATGTGATTAAAACAGGTAAAATAAAAACTAAACAGACCTATTATCATTCAAATAAATAAAGAGATCAAAGTGGATTTAATCAATAATACTTGTACACCATGAAGGTTGAGTCACATCAGGTATGATTGGAATGTTGAAATATTGATAATTTAAATGAGAATCAAATTGTCACGTAAACATACGTATGTTGTTTTTACCTAACCGTACACCGTGAAGATGTGAGACACATCAAGTATGATTGGAATAAGTGCAGCAGCTGTTCTAAACAAAATACATATTAATTAATATATTTTATATTGAAAACAGGAGTTAAAACGGTAGTTGTCTCCAATTTCAACTAGCTACAGCCCAGTATATTACTATTAGTATAGGTAATGTTATTAATTTTATTTGATTGATTAGAATACTTTTTAAAAAATTTACTTAAACATTGCATTATTTTGGTAACTAAATTATTTTGGGGATTAAAATTAATCCAAATGTCAAATCAAAATTTTAAATGAAAAAAACACACCCATACCACCACAAAGAAAAGAGGCTACAAGAACTGAAATAAATATGTTTTGTAACACCCAATCAAATTCTCTCCTAAAGGAAATTTCTATAATTGATATCACTGTTTGACACAAATATTGTTGATATCGTCTATATAGGCTTGTAATTGCTATTGTAAAACTACCTTTTGTGTTTAGTTTCAAATGTTACATTTGCTACTGAGAAGCTTATTGATTTGTAATAAAATTTACCAAACTGTTACTCACCCGAACGAGCTAACAGAATCACTCAAATTTGGATAATTTCAACTAATTTAGTATTTTCAAGAAAACATGCAAGTTGTTCTGAATGATAATTATTTCCGATGTTTTTTTTATTCCTAAAATCCATATTACTGCTTGTATCCAGATCCTACCTACCTACCTAGCTACCTACCTACCCCCATATAACAGAAAATACATTATAATTTCTCAAAGTTGGTTTAGAAAAATACATGTGTCAGTTCGTGTTAATTTCCATAACAATGTTTCCTCATCTTCACACACTGTCACATTTATGTAACAGTGTGATGACTCCAGGAACACCATTTCTCTGTGACATGACATGTACAGCAACTGTTTGTGTACATGCAGTCTGTGTGCAAGCGCATCTTCACAGCATTTGATAGTATACGGACATAAACAATTTTACTCATTCATGCAGGCACTAATCTAGCCAGCGAAATGGGGCTTTTTTTTGCCGAAAGTTGGCTGAAGTTGCGTCTTGTTAGCAGTAGTGAGAAGTCGAAGTCGCCGTAATATTTTGCTCGAAGAAAAGTGAAAAACTAACGTCTGACAGTGATACCGATTTGTGATGTCAATAAAAAAAAAAAACCTAACTAGCCTTTACACACACGCAAGTAACACATCTTGCATGACACATGTTTATTGTCCCCTGTCAATAACCAGCTATTTCTGGTAATGCTGAATAGACAGTGTCGATCTTTGTTCGGTTACATAATATGAACAAGAAACCCAATTACTTTGCTAGAGATGCATTTAAAAACGTGTCGCCTGTTGATTCAGTGCTAGTGTTCAAAGCCGTTGGAGAT
>JAULBS010108588.1:0-15316 GCA_032355785.1 Symmetromphalus regularis | reverse complement strand
TCTTTGTAAAGGACTACCTTTTATAAGCTTTGTGACTTCTAAGTACACCATTAACTGCCTACTGTATGATGGCAGAGAATGCAGTAATGCAAAGTCCTATGGTAATGAGAATAGCCAATTACAGTTATAAATCTATATATCTCAACGTTGTCGTTGGTAACAGTGCACGCAAGTTCAAATGAAGTTATATTAATTAGCTTATAACGATAATACTGCTCGGTATCGTACGTCTCCATATTGTTGTTCACAGCTTGTCAGAAACTGTTGGAGTTGAAGCTGGGTGCACCAGTTGTAGAAAATAACGAAGAGATTTTCGCTTCTACGAATCTTCTAGAAGACAGAACTACGCAGTCGCAGATGACACGTGGTCCAATTGGCTTGTTGAAGAAGCTGCTTTTTCCAAAAGTCAGAGTCGGGTCGGAGATCTCATCCTCGTACGATACCTCAACAACTGAGACCTGTGTTACATCTATAGAGGGGAATTTATTGTCAGTAGATACTAAACCAACGTCAGCGATACGCGAACTTGCGAAATCGTCTTGTTTGTTGTTTAGCGGAGAGAACGATCCTATTCCTCAGCGTTCACCGTATCCTGACGTGTGTGCGCCATCACCGTGTGATAGTGTCATCACAACCTCGCTGCCTGGACAAACTGAGGAGGAGATGCAGGCGTGCAGGCAGAAAGTAAGGTCCGAGGACGGTAGAAGTACGTGTGTTACTGACAGCCAGGATGTCCCTGATGTGGTTGCCAGCACTAGCACTTCTCAACGAAATCCACGAACTACCATCCAAATGCATCACCAGAGTCTGTCTTTGTCTGGGGAGGAGGACAGTATTACTTCAAATCAGGTATGATTATCAGAGGGATTTATGCACACGCACTTGTATTCAAAGATAGACACACAGACAGACGGAATGTCAGACAGACGAACAGACAGACAAACAGCCACTGCACAACACCACACCACATAATGGCGGCAAATAAATGGCCGCTCCGGTCACGTGGAAACACTTTTATAATGAGACTGACATTTAAACTGTTCAAGAGCGTATTATTCACAGTAGTGCCGTGTTTAAGGTTTCACTGACAAACAACTTCTAATGCACAGATATTTTGCACACATGACATTTTGCGGGACTAATAATTTAAATCATATAGTTAACATCTTTAGACGAGTATAAAATGCATGTTAATATCTGTATGGATAGTTAAAAACTAAAAGTTTTTACCATAACATTTCTAGTTTTTATCAAATTTTGTCAACAACCCCCCCCCCCCCCGTCCACATCTCTCAACAAAACCCATATCATAATTGTCGAACTAATTTGCATTTCTTTTAATATTCAGCATGATATAATATAAATTGCCTCTACAGATAAGGATGCCATATCTAGTTCGGTAACAACAATAATATTATGTTATTAAATGGGTGTTTTCATATTGGCCTTGTTATAGGTCCAAGGACAGAGCTGTATTGGCCCGAGGCAGGCCGGTCGAGGGCCAATTCAACTGCCCGTGGACCTATAACAAGGCCAATGTGAAAAAACTATTTAATGACATATTAATTGATCATCTTTTATGTCGTCACCTTTTATTGTTAATTTTATTTTTATTTACTTTTTTATTTTTTTATTATTATTATTTTATGTCGTCTATTTGTTTATGTAAGGGAGGCAACTCTCATTATACGACAACAGGTATAAACGATAATACGTCCAATTCGGATATATTTCATAATTGTTTTAGTTCGAAAAATATACTACATTGGAATTCATAATTTACAGTGCATTCGCTTCGGAAATAAATGAAGATATATTCTTTCCAAAAACAGTTTATATCATAGAAAGTAAACTTACCTTTATTTAAAAAAACAAAAAAACAACGAAGCGGTGTAAATGTTGTTCAGGAAACATGCTAGAAATATTATACCGGACGTAAAAGCCTTGTATAGACCATGACCTTAAACGAAATTTTGTATGTTCGGCCCTCTTCCGGCTGTACAGGCCCGTTAGACACGTATGATGTGGGCAATTTGCTACGTATTAGTGATAAGTGATTAATAATCATCAGTATATGATTCGTATATATGGAAAAATACAAACCCTAATGCCTATCCAACAGTATAACAGTCTTCTTTGTTTTCTAGTGGCATTAATTCCATTTCCAGTAGTTTAAAAGGCCTTGATATATGCTATTCTGTCTGTGGGGAAATATATGTAAAAGATCACTTACTGTTAATCTGAAAGAATAATCTAGCTGAAGACCATTAGAGACAAACAGCGTATGTTTGACACCTAACAGCCGCTGAAAACAAAACATACGCTAGGATGTCGTTAAACAAACATATCCTTTCATTTCTTCTGGGGATATTGTAAAACAAATACATGCCGTTCTTTACCCTTGTTTAGCCATATAAAATATCCATTCGTAATTGGATTTATTCATGTTATATAATATTATATGAAACTGCGCCATAAACACAACAAAATGACATTATTACGAATTGAGAAAAACATGCGACGGGGAAATCATGTTCATAACAACCTATTAGGCGAGCATATGCCTGTAGATTGACACATGTCAGAGAAAATATTCGATATATTTACCGATATTATATTATACTGTAACCACCAACTTTGGTTAGGTTTTATTATTTTTCGCTTTTGTTTTAGTGTGTTCTACCAAGAATAATCCATTATGGGCAAATATACTTTCTAAACATTATTATTATTTTGTTCCAAATAGTTTTGTTATATGTTACACTTCCATTGCTGCTTCTGATGATGATGATCATATCATTGTCGTCACCATCATCATCATTGCTAATCATTACATCATAATCGCAGTCATCATCATCGTTATCATAACCCATCAGATACACATGTTCATTTTTATTTTAAAGCATTATAAATGAGGTAAAAAATAAAGAGAGAAAAAAGACTTGAATGAGTTGTTTTAATCCTGCTTATTGAAAAGGGATACTGTGAGACGTATAATGATTACAGCATTTAAAAGATAATACCATTATTGCACATCGTTTATTCAGCGGCTATTAGGTGTCTGACATATGATATACTGTGACTCATTGTCTTTAAAGGAAACCCTCTACCGCCACATAGGCTATTCTTTCTGATAAGCAGCAATATTGTTTTATGAGCTTTCACACAGACATGACAGCACACATCACGGCCTTTGATTAACCAGTAGTGGACCACTGGTCGGTGTAAGTAACTTACCTTTGCAGAGCACTCACTCTGGGTTGGAGTCGATATTGGGATTTCAAATGCCATGCCTCGACTGAGATTTGATTCCAGTATCTTCCAACCGTAAGAGCGACAACTTAAACACAACGCCACCGAGGACGGTATCCTCCCCCACCCCACCCAAAAAAACAAAACAATAACAAACAAACAAAGAACAACAACAAAGAAAAAAAAAAGAAAACAAACAAACCCTGTAACTAATTATGTAGTGAAATACTTAACGTGTCAGACACGAATTGGTGGCAGTCCTCCTAGGTCTATTTGTGTTTAAATGCAGCCTAAATTAAAAGCAAACAACAAACTGCTATTGAATAGAGCAGTTTACTAGCAGACAACATAAACTTACATAAAAACAAAACCTTGTATTGCTTAAACATGCATATGTTGAGTGCGTAATATCGAGTATTATACTTTTAATATTGTTTAATAAATTATTCTGATAGGATCGATTAATTTGCAGTTGCTTATTAAACACAGACAACATTTTATAAAAACTATTTGTACCTGGTCAAATATATTGAGGCGCATTGACTCACGGTTGTTAGTTACTGGGATCAAATCTCAGTCGACGCATGGTATTTTTAATCTCGATACCGGCTCCAACCCAGAGTGGGTGCTCAGTGGATAGGTTTACGCCACAGACCAGTGGTCCAAAACTGGTTTAACAAAGGTCGTCACATGTACTGTTCTGTCTGTGGGGAAGTGCATATAAAAGGTCATGACATGTAATGTTCTGTCTGTGGGGAAGTGCATATAAAAGGTCGTGACATGTACTGTTCTGTCTGTGGGGAAGTGCATATAAAAGGTCATGACATGTACTGTTCTGTCTGTGGGGAAGTGCATATAAAAGGTCGTGACTTGTAATGTTCTGTCTGTGGGGAAATGCATATAAAAGGTCGTGACAATGTGCGGGGATGTCGTTAAGCAAATAATCAGTTCCGTTAAATATAACTAACACATTTAAATAATCTGTCAATCTTGACTGTACTGACCAACGAGAATTAACATTGTTTTAATCTTTCTTTAACATTAAGGATTCCTTGCACCTATCCAGAAGACCCAACACATTCAAGGGATCTACCCACCCAGGTGGAGCCGGTGCACGATATGTTCCTACTGGCCTAACTAGACGTACCCAGAGTCCTCAAGTCGGCGAGACAGAACGACACCTCCATCTCTCTCCCGGTGTGATGAGGAAACGGATCTCGGAACATGTCGAGAAAGTGAACTTCTCTTCTCGATCAGACAACGTTCCTAAGGATACAAAGATGGAGAGAATTTCAGGACTGCAGGGCCTTGCTTTCGAGGATGACGTAGATCACTTTATATCTACTCCTTCGACAGACGACCATGGCTGTAAGTATGAAATTGCATATTTTGACTCAAGGCACACGGTTTCTGGAGGTATTCGACAGCTGATGGGTGGGGGCGAGGTGGGTAAGTTAGCATGGGCATACAATTTTGAGCGGGCCTACTCCTGATATAAGCAAAGGTGGACCCTTGGTCCTTTGGTAAAGAATATTGAGTCAAGGGAGATCCCAACTACATCATATACACTACATGTACTTGCATATTCCCATATATATATGTATTTAACACTGATTATAAAACTATTTAATTAGCAGTTTGAAATGGGGCCTCTATTTTCTATTTGGACCAAGCCTATCGCCAGCTCTGCATGGCCCTGGACGTGAGTATGAACAGAATTGTTTGTCTTAAGGTTTACAATTTCTCAAGGTATTCGACAGAGGGCCATGGCTGTGCTTATAAAGTAGCATATGCTGTCCTAAAGCACGTAGTTTCTCAAGGAGATATAAAACATAATCGACTAACATGGACTGTGATATATTACTTTATGTTGGTCTGCATACGTTGAATCGTCGATTTGTTTCAAATATCTGACAACAAAAATCTGTTTTCATGATGAGTTGTGTGTTTAGTTACCTTCACCGATGACCCGGTAATATAACTAAAAGATTCTTAGAAATCGGTCATGCCAATTTAAAATGAAAAACGTGTTTTCTTCTTCAAATACATATTTGTACAAGGTAGAATCCAAGAAAAATGACTGCTAAATTCCGATGGTTTGCATTCACGTATCATATTTAGGCCATACGCCAGATAGCGTCCATGTGTACTTCCCTCTCCCAACACAACTCAACCACATTGTTTTTTTATGCTTTAATATGCCCAGAACATGAAATCTACTGATAAAATACAAAAATAGGAATCCACAATCCATATTTCATCAATATTATAGGTTCACCTCCAAAACATTACCTTTTCGTCGGCGTCATACAATATTGGTGAAATATTGGTAATGGATCCAAATATGTTTAATGTTGGACTTCCTAAGGTATACAAAAACATAATGTGGATGTTGTGGGCATAATTCACATTAGTAATAATACTAAGTGTTCGCAAAAAAATAATATATCCTGCCTCTTCCATGTAGTGAATATGCAGCAAACTGCATATGCTATAACGTCTGTTTTCATGCTACTTGATTTAATGAAGTTTCTAAACCATTTATGTACGTCATCGCGTAATTGTATTTTGTCACTCGCTAACTCTGATTTGTGACACAGTCATTTGTAATATAAAACTATATCTCGTTTAGAATATTGTAACTATTCTGATCATGTTTTAGATGAAAACCCAGCGATATCAAGAATTAAATATGTCATTGACGAAGGGAGTAAAATTATCAGGGAGCCCACGCCTCCACCTTCAAGAGAAGAAAGGTTGGTAAAAGCTAATGCAGACACATTCATATTCAGCCAATTTAAACATTAATTGTTTTACTTCCATTTTACATACATACAGTCTAGTTCATAATTCAAGGTGTGTCAAATGTGAATCATTATTAAACACATGACAATGATAGTTTAGAAGGTATGTCGTGTATGCCTTCGGGGCGCAGTGGTTAAGCCGTCGGACTACTGGCTGGTAGATACTGTATTCGGTTGA
Organism: Symmetromphalus regularis; assembly: GCA_032355785.1. NCBI lineage: Eukaryota > Metazoa > Mollusca > Gastropoda > Neomphalida > Neomphalidae > Symmetromphalus > Symmetromphalus regularis. The sequence continues at coordinate 9,082 of JAULBS010108588.1, read as the reverse complement.
GGCATGGGATTTTGAATCTCGATACCGGCTCCAGCTCATAGTGAGTGCTCCTTGCGACTCATTGGGGTGACATATATCACTTGTAGCGGCCTGTGGTCCATATCTGGTTTATCAAAGGATGTGGTATGTGAAGTCATGTCTTTGGGAAATCGCATGTAACAGATCACTGGTCCAGTGGTAGAACATCGGACTATCAAGCTGATGATAGTGGTTCAAAACCCCCTGGAGGCTGGCTCACATTTGACTACGTGTCAAATTACCAAATGTTTGACATACAATAGTATCCATCATTAAACAAAACAGAAAACATTGTCTTGTTCAAATATTTACGGCCAGTGGTTTGGTTTTGGTTTTGATAAATTTTACATTTAATTCCTATTCCATTCTTGTTTGGAGCACAAATGTATTGCACTGGAAATATAGAGAGAACCGTTAAAAATTTTAAAAAATTATACTCAGGCCATTTTAGATGATGAACTATATTTAAAATATGTCAGGGTTTGGGCTCGTTTTTATGTGTATGTAAAGAACACGAATGGAGTAGGAATTAAAGGTACAAATAAGAACCAAAATCCAAGCCCCTCAATTATTGGCTGAAAATATTCGAGAATGAAAATAGAATCTAAATTATGGATTTAAGTTTTATAAAGAATGAAATTTTAGATACATACATGTATCACTATTTGAATTCGAAAATCTGTATTTGTACTTTTTAGTAATCACCAAATGATTTCGAGTATAATTCGCCACTCCAAAGCGGATATTGAGAGGTATTGCTTACATCCGAAGTCTAGATCAGAAAGCCTGCCAAGATTATACCGAGATGTAGACATTCCACTGAAACATAGCTTTCACACACAGCGATGGTCTCTCAACACGATTAATTATTCTGAGTCGCAAACTCCTTTTCGACACCTTACCCCGGCAGACACGACTATTTCCTTCCCCGACACCATTAAGGAAACAGTGATGAAGCCTCTTAGTCCGTTGCCAGAGCATATATTTACAAAGCGTAGTGAAAAACAGAGTCCGCCATGCTCATCAACTGCGGTTGGGTCTAGCTCAAGACGCCATAGAATACATCAAAGAGAATCAAAGGAAATGGAGAACTGTTCCATTACAGAACAGCCTCTGTCTTCACCTCGAAGAACAACAGACCTTAGTCCAATACAACATCCTCGTTTTAAATCCGACCCATATTCGTTTGAGGAAAAACGAGGCGGCAAGCTCGAGCAGCTGACCACAGTTTCGTCTGCTTCCGATAGATATCCGTGCCTTTCTATGTCACACGAAAAGACCGTTACACTTCCAGTACTGAATGTTAGCAGTGGACAGGTTCGCAACAAGGATCCTAGTTTGCAGTCGTTATCGTGTGGAAATTCGCCGGTGCAATCCAGAAAACAAAAACAGTCAAGCTCATTCCTTAGCTAGACATAGTACTGTTTATTGTGAACAAATTTAAAGGATAATATCAATTATTTTTTCTTCTGTGTATGGAAAATTCATTTAGATAATGGGATTTCTGCTAAATAAGCTAATCGGTTGTTTTCTCTCTTTCGGATGGCTAGTTTTACGTATTTTCGTGTTGATAACCAATTAAAGTTGACGCTCGCTGTCCTGAGTACAGCTTCCTGTGCTGTCCCGAGTACAGCTTCCTGTGCTGTCCCGAGTACAGCTTCCTGTGCTGTCCCGAGTACAGCGTCCTGTGCTGTCCCGAGTGCAGCGTCCTGTGCTGCCCCGAGTACAGCTTCCTGTGCTGTCCCGAGTACAGCTTCCTGAGCTGTCCCGAGTACAGCTTCCTGTGCTGTCCCGAGTACAGCTTCCTGTGCTGTCTGGCCAGAACAGAGGTTAGAAGAACAGACGAAACTTGCTACCACCACACTAATGTAACCCCTGTATTCATGTTTAAGTTAAGTGGCCTCCCTTGTATAATATGTCTAACATAACAGACCGAACAGAAATTATATAAATAGTCCAGTCATAATACCCACCCCCTGTGCGTTTTTCGATGGGACCTTTTTATGATTGAAATTCATTATTGACGTCCATGTGATGAAAATAAGCCTTTTTTTTTTTTTTTTTTTTTTTACGCCTATCGTTTGTATGAGGGGTGCTGCTCCCTTTTTAATGAGCACTGAGAATACAGAGTTGTGAACATATTAGGCCCTAATAATTCCTTCCAGGTAATTTTAGACAATTCTGAATGGGATGCTATTTTCCAGTACATGTGTGACAGAAATGGTAGTCCTTTGAATGGATGTCCCAGTTACAATAAGCTTCTATTGAAAGGTCCTTAAATCACGTAAAAATAGCCACAGCGTTCTTAAAAGCGAAATGACGTTTATTTTAATTGATGTTTGGTAATAAAACTGATGATGAATAATAAATAAAATATAAAACTTGATTCCATTTCATATCAGGTTTATGTTTGTCCTGAAATAATTTTTATTTGTCAATCGCTAAAGCTCACTAAAATTATGTCTCTCGGGCTATAAAGGTCACATGAAATGATAATCAGATTGTCAGTACAGTGAAACCCCATCTTACGACCACCCCGGTACTAAGATCACCCCGCTATAAAGACCGATATTTTAAAGTCCCGAATTTCTCTTATTACTTTTATAGTAAACCTACCCCGAAATTAAGACCATCCCGCTATTCCGGATTACGAGCAGTAAAATCAGTCCCAATGGACGTTTTCTGTGTATTTTGACCCCACTAAAGCGACCAAATTAAAATAACAAGCCTCGTGTATAATGAATGGTGTTCAACTGAAATCACTGTAATGGCAGAACAGCTGCTCTGTTTTTATCCAAAATTAACAGGCGGCACATAGGTACAATAAACCTCTTTGTTTTGTATATAGAAAATAATTAAAATAAATTTATTTCAGGTACGCATTTGAAATGATATTAAAAATTACAAGCGGTACTTTCAGGTTTCATAAGCCGGTACAATTTGGTTTAATGGTAACAGATCCATTGTAAGTAAAACACATTGTATTAGTGTGGGCGATGTTGAGACTGATAAGTTAATTACTCTGAAGTTGGGTTGGCAGACTTGACACTCGTATATTCTTAGTGGTTTACCGCCAACTCATGGCTAATTGTTAATTAGAATACTAACCTAATAAATTGACAAATTCAATACTTAGATAACAAAAGAGGTGTTCCTAACCGCTATAGACGAGACACGTTTTTCGTATAATTCGTAAAAATAACTGAAAAAAGTGCTTATTTAGACTTTTGTATTGATGCATAAATCATGTGTATTAAAATGAATATGTCAGATTACTTGCTTCATTATATTTGGACATGATTGTGGAAAAAGCCTAACCCGGTACTAAGACCACTCCGCTGTTGCGACCAATTTTAGTAAGTCCTACTGGTGGTCGTAATAGCAGAGTTTTACTGTATTTGTTTATAAGTCCATAAACTAAAGGAGGATGAAAATCATTGTTTTTCTAAAGTGGTTAAGTATGAGATATCCCAGTACTACAGAACTTTATTGTATTACAAACCAAGCTGTTGTCAAACATACCATGCTCAGTAATTTATTTGCATTTGCCGTTTTATTACATTAAGCTACCATACGTAAATATAACACATGGAACATAATATAATTTGAATCGCATCCGTTTAAATATCGAGGGGAGCAAGACTGAATAGAGGCACCATCAGTCATTTGAAGGGCGCCTACAACATACTCAAATGTAAATATTGTCGCAAAGAAAGGGCGCCGCAGATTATTACGGCGGAGGTGGGGGGGGGGGGGAATTGCCCCCTTGTCCCCTCGACTGCGCCAGTCCAACATTCAGCCAGTGTTTCCTACTTCACTTTTTAAATAATGAACGGTAGCTTATCATCAGTCCAAAGTTTATAAGGCAGCTTAACTCTGCTTGAAAATGTGTGTCTGCAGTATAACACACGTAACGTTGAATGAACAAGCCAGCTTGCCATTTAGAGAGTGAGTTTATTTTAACTGGCAGATTTATGTCACAGTTAACATGGATATATGCAATGGCATGTTCAGGTGGGCGAGCACAGTCGCTCGCTAGACTGGTTTAAACGCCTAACGTTAGATAAATATGTGATAGATGAGAACTATAACCAGTCAAATTGATCGCGAGCCCCTGCTTCCTGAACACGCAACAGGACATTTTTTACAAGGACACCTTTTACCATTATTAACTTTGACTGGAAATTACTAAGAACGTGAATTATTGCTTTGCTGAAGTTATTTCTTTCATCGTTCAGATGTGTCTACAGGTTAGTCGTGTTCTGAATTTTAATCTTATAGGGACATCTAATATTTATGCGTGACTTTTATTGTATTTATTTTAAAGCGACTATAATTACTGTCTGTACTGATGGGTGTCTGTCATGTGTGCTACTGTGAACAGTATCTCATAAAATTGTACATAATGGAATCATATTTTGGATAAGTATCCTCGTAATAAGGATAAAGTATATTTGTAAATACGTTGAATTTTGCCACATGCTTAAAGATCAAATTGCATGTCATTAACCTTAGGAATTAGTGGGTATTAAGATTGTGTCTGGTTTCAGTATGGTAGTTAGCGGTGTGAGGTGGCAGGGGGAACCTTCACTCCAGTTACTTACCAAACTTCTCTTTTTCTATTTTCTTCTTATTATTTTTTTATTATTTTTTTATTTTTATTTTTTGGGGAAAAAAAGGGTAACATTTTTTGACCTTGTATTCCCAGAACATTTCTTGACTTATAGTGAAAGTTTACTACGTCACTGGGTTTAATATATTATTTTTATTTAATTACATCGTCAAAAACAGTAGTTAATCTGGGTGTGACATTTGCCAGAATTGTTGTGAGTGTGCGTGTCTGATTGATAATACAGAACTGTAGATGGGTATGGCATTGTGGTTATGTCAGCGACCAAATTGTTTCCATAAATACATTATTCTGGATAGAATGTAATGATAATATCAAATATTTTATTAAATCTGGAACAGTAATTTCATTAATAATTTTGTTTAAATATGTAGGACTATTTTAAATGTTATTAAACATTTGATTTTAAAGTCAAAATAATTGCTCGGTAGTTAAAGCCAAAATATAAATGAGCCTCAGTGGTCCAGAGGTAGAACGTCAGACTCTCAAGCTGAAGACAGTGGTTCAAAACCTGTTGGAGGCTGGCTCAAACTTTGACTACATGTCAAAATAACCAAATGTTTGACATCCAGTAGCTGAAGATTAATAAATCAATGTGCTCTAATGTTGTCGTTAAACAAAATAATCCAAAAAATAATAAATAAATAAATAAAAATTTAGAGCCGATATTAGGCAGGTCTGTCCTTCCATAATTATTTGACATAAAGTCAATAATTGAAATACGCTGAGTAGGTTTTAGCTTTTATGATTTGTTTTGTTTCACATTGTATTATATATTTATATGTAATATAAATTTAAATATTTATTTATTCTTATTATGTTATGCTCGTTGTTCATGACAAAGGTGATTTTAAACAAACTAAACTCTTGTTAGTCAGAATTATGTTCGCTCACTATGTGTGATGAAAATGCAATGGAATCAAAGTAAATTAACGCACATGTTGTACACATATATATCCACACAGAGAACTATTTTAAAATTGTATGAATAATTATATTTATAATGAATGTATGCTATTGTTTGTTGTATTTTGGTTACTCACGCGTTTGGATTACGTACCAGAACCTGAAGAGCATAAAGTGAATGTTTTACTCATCTAATAAAGAGTGGTAGATTTGCAGCCATGGGCGACAATCGTTCCTGAAAAGGGGGTGGGGGGGGGTTGGAGCCGGCGGATGGGGGAGTTCCCGGAAGTGGGTTGACGGAGGCGGGGTGTGTGGAGACATGTCACCCCCTAATCTTGTTTTGAAAATCCAATTTAAAAATGCTTTTTCAGACAAAAACCTTCAAATTATAATAGACCCTATATGATTTGTATTTGTGTTAAGACCACATACTAAGTGTTACATTTATATCTTAAAGAGAAATACTGGAAAAGATTATTATTTAGGCATTTCTTTTTTCAATTTTACGAAGCAAAAAGTGGGGGTGGGGATAATTATATAGTTCTTCCAGATTGTACGCCGCATCCAGATTGAAACTATTTTCCTGCCCAGCCCATGGTCCACTTCTGAAATATCAAAGGATGTAGCATGTGCTGTCCTATGCGTTGAAAACTATTAGAAACCGAAGGAGCTGAAGGGGGAAAAGCGCCACGTCATCCCACGCAACACCACCCCACGTCACGCCAAGCCATGCCACGCCTCCCCACCTCAGCCCACCCCACGCATATTGATTAATCATGGATTAATTGAGGTCAAAGAAAAGATTGTTTGTTTAACGATACCCCAACCCATTGTTTATTCAGCGGCTATTGGGTGTCAGACCTATGGTGTTATTGCGACATGGTCTTTAGAAGAAACCATCTACCGTTATAGAGGCTACTCTTTTCGATTAGCAGCAAGGGATCTTTTATACCGGTATTCGCTTTACCACAGGCAGGATAGCATAAATAACAGCATTTGATAAAGCAGTGTGGTTCACTGGTCAGTGCAAGGGGAGTGTTTCTACCCAGTGAGCCTTGCCGAGCAATCACTGAGTTTCAGCCGATATCGAGATTGAACATTGCATGCATCGACTGAGATTTGATTCCAGTACTACCAGCTTAACCACTGTACTGCCTCAAAGAAGGAACTGGTACCGCCAAATAAGCTACACTTCCTGACTGGAATAAATGGATACCGTTTCACAAAAGGAAAAGGAAATAAGTGATACAAATAGAATATAACCAAATAACCATTTAATAACCGAAAAAATAGAGTATAAATATAGGGAGTCTGCTCCGTAGCCGAGAATCACCGCCCCGGGCCAAGCGCCCTTCTGTTAAGACGCCAGGCCAATTGGATGTGGGCAGGTTATAGTAGGTCGAGTGCCATAAATAGGTGGGAAAAGGTGTTACATGGTGAAAATGACATTTATTTCTGTTTTCTTTCAAAACAAGCCCACATACAAGTATCAAACCAAACTTTTCTGATTATGTTTGTTTCTGAATAATGCCAATTAAAAACCTCCTGTTAATGTAATATTGCATTATAATGGGAAAACGTTTGTACTGTTTTCTTGAAACCAACCTCTTTTGGGAAAATGGTCATAACTAACTTATTCCTGATTAGTTTGTTGTACAATATTCAAAAGAACTGACTCCATCAGACTGGCTTAACTAATTTCAATTATAAGTTAGACATATATGTAGCGTGCAAGCGCAATCTTCACCTAAGTAATTCAGAGTCAAAAACACAAACACACATCCGTTCTGACGTTCATGAGGAGATCACTGTCCCCTTTCTCCATATCTGGATTCAAATAATGTTTGAAATTTTAAAGGAAGCTGAGGACATAATCTAATCTTTACTTAGCTATGGTATCCTCATGGTCCTGAACCTTGAGGATGGAATGTTCATTAAGCCTATCTCGCAAGTCAATTCAATACAAAACACAGCCCACAGGATAATGATGTACTTCTGTGCAAAATATCTGTCACATACAGCACAATGAAACTGTCCCCATGACTTTTAACATGGTGAAGCATCGATTTCTTATGATTGAAGTCTTTCACACATTCAGGCCATTTATAAGTTGGAGTAGGCCTATCACCACTGGACCGCATGGTGAACTTCAATGAGTAGTACCCGGAAATTATAGAAGGAATGATAAGCAAGCTTCTCTTGTATTAACAGATTCTCTAAACTACATACTGTCCCTATATGCCATCAGCCAATACTCCACAGAAAACATTTGCCTACATGGTGAAACCAGCCAAAATGCTAAAATATTATATTCTCAAATGGAATTTTCCATGATCTTGACCTTGTGGCTTTTTTTATCTGCTCAGCTGACATCTAATGAGAATTCTTCAAACTACACTTTAAACAACACTGATTTGGCGTCACCTGCTCCACCCATGCTATTTTTCTTTGAATGATACTAGAATGTTTATCATTCATCATAAAGAAGTGGGAGTAGTTTTATTTTAAAGGGAACATTCTAACGAACAAAACGATGTACAGTTTTCCTAGGGCCAGTATTTATTGAAAAGAATTCAAATTACAAGAAAAACATTTGGAGCGTATCTTATTATGGTAACCAGTTTTTGACATGCGACCGGTAATCAGGCGCGGATGCAGGATTTCTAAAAGTGGGGTCCAAATCAGGATTTCTGTAAAGGGGGGTTGGGTTTATCCAAAAGTGATGAGTGAATAGAAATAGGGGGAAAATGGTTAATTTTCACGTCCTTCCACTCGGAAAATGGTAAAAAAAAATAACATCAAGAAAAGGGGGGGTCCTGACCCCCTGGTACCGCCAGGATCCGCAACTGGTAATGTACAGACAGACAGTAGGCGAAATTATTTAAATTTTGAAAACTAGTAACGACTGTGGAAATATGAAGTGTATATAGGATAACACGAGTTCTTCCCCTTTGAGCAAGTAATATAAATGGAACACGTTTCCTAAGTAATGCCAACATGATCTTTTTGTGTTTTTTTGTTTATTCGTTCATTCGTTTGTTGTGTTGTTATTATTTAAATATTTATTCTCAAAGATCAATTACAATTCTTTGACTGGGTATTCGTGTTATCGATAAACACAAACAGTTCTACATTATATTTATTTAAGTTTAAACTGCAGCACGTCACTGTCAGTGATACCTTGCATTCAGTCCTCGTACCAGTGGGCCAGTGGTAGGACGGTGGACACTCAAGCTGAAGATCGGGGTTCAAAACCCGTTGGAGGCTGGCTTATATTTGACTATGTGTCAAAAATTCCAAATGTTTGACATCCGGTAGCCGATGATTAATAGATCGATGTGCTCTAGTGGTGTCAAACAAAATCAATATTCAGTAAAAACCTGGAAAGGAAAACGTAAAAGCAGGGGCGTTGGAGCAGGGGAGGGGTTGCGGGGCATGGGGCTGCAGCCCCCCAATAATTTAACATTTTAATGTTATTCTTGTGTTTTTGGGTAAAGTCAGTTGCTTGTTAGTATTCGCAGGGGGGGG
>JAULBS010108577.1:0-15318 GCA_032355785.1 Symmetromphalus regularis | reverse complement strand
AATTTGATACTTATTTTTTAACAGATTGTCATATTTTGTGGTATGTACATTATCCATTTGAATAGGGACCCTGGAATTGATCTTAACACGGCTTGCATGATTAACAAAATTTTGACAAACAGTGTATGTAAGTACTTAAAAAACATCATGTGGTAAGGCCTAATTTAGATGTACATGAAATATCTAGTATCATTCAATATGTCTACAAGCTAAACCAAACCATGTTGTTCCTTCGCAATGCTTAAATAAGATCACATAAAAAACTTATGATGCATACATTGTACATGTATGCATTAAATGCAAGCAATGTATAAGAATATAGATCATATTTGGGGTTTTTTTTGTTGGTTTTTTACTGATCTAATAAAATATAATCTTAAGAAGCTTATCTTTATCTTTTTTTAAGTTTAACAAAAACTTTCCCAATTTACTGTGAATCGATGGTAAATTTCTTGGAGCTGTTGCCATCATGTCATTAAGTTTCAATGATAAAATCTTGGTTCAAGACAATGACAGATTCATTTGGAAAGTGTTCCCTTGAAATATTGATTAAAGAACACTCTCTTTAAGACTGTCTTCAATACTACATGTATACAGAGGCATGGTTCCAAAGCTTTCAATTATCAGTTCATTTTTTTATATCACCAGATCAATTCATTTTTTTTAATCACCATACACAAGTACATGTACTTCACTGTGATTCTTTAAAGAGACCATTTAAAATTAAATATTTTTGGATGATGTCATTGCATCTGATTGACAGGCTCTTAGTAGATCCATTTGCAGTTTGAGCTGTTTCCTATTTCAACCTGTGGTCCACAACTGGTTAATCAAAAGCCATGGTAATGTGCTGTCCGATCTGTTGGATGGTGCATATAAAAAAATAAACCTTGCTGCTTATCAGAAAGAGCAGCAGCAGGTTTCCCCTAAATAAATATGTTAGAATGACCATATGATTGACGTCTAATAGCGATGATAAGAGAAAAATCAATGTGCTCTAGAGGTGTCATTAAATAAAACAAACTTTACTGATTGACAGACTAATTGACAAATGCTTCTAAAATTCAACACACAGTATTAATTCAATGTAATAAGCAGAATACTATACATTTTCAAATGTGATACTCATGTTTCAAACAGTCTTATGAACTGTAATATAAATACTATTAAATTTACAATGGAATTTTTTAGTGCTCTTTATACATTTCCCGGAAAGACTGGTTCTTAAGGCAAATTATTAGCTATAATTATGTTTCTCACTATCATTAAAATTTAAATGTTTAAGCTTCTAATTATCAAAATGTGTTTCCCTTGAATAAAAGTTTACTAAATGTTTGGTTTAATCATGATGAGAAAAAAAAGGTATATGTACATTTGTATACAGTGGGCTGAATTTAGGAAGCCTGTTTTTCTCTTACACACATGTACATTTTATTTTAGGTTTTATAGTACAGGGGCATTGGAACAAAATTCATATGGGGGCATCAGAATTTGCTGGTGCCCTCCCCCCCATGAACCCCGGCTCCAACCCCCCCCCCTGCAGTAGGGTGGGTTTTTCTTATGTTTTTTTGTTTGCTTAACAACACAACTAAAGCACATTGATTTATTAATCATCAGCTACTAGATGTCGAACATTTGATAACTTGACATGTATTCAAGTATGAGCCACCCTCCAATGGGTTTCAAGCCACTCTCTTTCAACTTCAATCTAGTGTTCAACCACCGGGCCATGGAGGCTCACTCATACACACACAACAGCATACAGTGATTAAATAGCACACTGGACAATAATTCAGCCCGGTGTCTTTCTCTTTTATTCTTACAATGACAGATGCATAACAAATCCAATAAATTGAGTGAAAAATCTCATGTCCGCTTTCACTTAAAACATTGTCAAACGCTGTAACAGCAGTGCTTTTGTACTGATTAAATGTTTTTGTGTGTCAAGCAATTCCATTATTGATTTCCTTTAATGGAAAAAATAAAACTGTTTTAAAGAATTACATGTAGTAATTGAGAGTGGATGAGAACATGTTTACATGTATTATATAACATTATGCAAGTGAAAGTGTTACAAGAGCCTAATATACAAAATGTACATGTATGTAATCAGTGTAAAATAACGTATAACAAATAAAGATTAAAGTGTGTTAACCTACATGTACATGTATTTGGGTAAATAATTCAATAAATAGAATAGAAAACTCTCTACTATACATACATCATTACATGTACTTGTATTTATTATTAAGTTTATTTCACTGAAACAAAAACTACATGTAGCTAACAAAAGGTCAAATAGTTTTAATCTTACATCATGAACATGAATACAAAATAAGTTAAAATTACACCAATTTCATCAATGTAAATGTACAGGAAAATTCATGTATTCTAAATTTACTTTGTATATGTATTTCAGTTATTAACAATACATATGAATGTGTATGAGCATGTGTGTGCGGGTGCATGCATGTAAAGTTTCTCTAGATGTTACAACTTACAAAATCAAAACAATTGATTTTATTTTACCCATTTATTTCTCCATGTCGTGCAATTGTACACACCATAATATTTATTACAAATTGCCTCAAGGCTTCCATTGAAAGAACTGTTTTCACCAAACCCATATCCCATTTAAGTGACATCTTTACAATACCAATAACAGACACTTATGGTATAAATTCCCATCATAAAAAAAAATATTTCCTTCAGTTTGACTAACTGTGATACGCCGGACAAAAAGAGGATGCTGTAATTATGGTCCACTGGACTATAAAATCACAGATTACTGGATTACATGCCCAGTTCAGCATACTTCAACATTTTATTGGCTGTCTGAACACATACATGTTTACGACTACAATGACAGTAAATATACTCAGGTAATATATCACCTGTCTTGTATGAGGCTGCTTTTCTATGCTCTAAGCTCTTGCGACAGTAATTTAATTTACATGATAAGGAGGGGATTGAGCGTGAAGAACATCAAAAGCCATTCATCAACAAACGTATTGATCTGATCATCCACTAGCAGATATATATGCTACATCCAAGTCATGCATGTGATCAAAAGTGTCAATGGACAAACATTACGGAAGATGGTATTATTGTGGTATTGATTGAAAATCACAGAGAAACATCTCCCATTCGTTGTGGTCCAAGAATAACATTCCACATTTATGCAACATCAAACATGTGGGGATATTCACAGGCTGGGACTGTGGAAGCAAATTAATGTCTTCAAGACTTTTCCGTAGGTCGACAATAACAACTCATGGAAAGGTCTTTCAATTATTTAACGTGGGATTCATGTCCTTGAATATCTAACATATGTGGTAATGGCATCATAGGTGCTCAGAATTGTACTTTCTACATTTAGGCCCAGACTTGTTTAAGATCATCAATTCTGTAGTAACTGCTGATCAAGGAAAGGGCCAACTTCCAAATCAAGCAAATTCTGGGCAGATTCCTTCAAAACTGTATAGTGTTAATTACATGTAGTTTTTTAATTAAAAAAATTAAAGGTTTCTTCCATGTATCTACATGTATGTGTTAATAATATTTTTGTTTTAATCAGATACAGCTGTACACAATTTGTATGCATTAGATGATATTACTGATAAATATAATTGAATAGTCTTCAATGCAACTTAGAAAAAATTTGTGGACAGTCATTAACATACAAGGTGTTACAAGCAAAATTAATTTGTCCAGTTGGTAAAAATTTCCATCAACAATTACATGCATTAAACCAATTTTGAGAACTGAAAATATATATGTATTCAAGATCCAAAAAACCACAACACACTCATTATTTTCAACAACTTTCCAATTCTAATGGTTTCAGACACACTACATGTATCTTCTGACCAATTATACTAAATTATACCAATTAAATTTTTTTGTTGCAAGACCAGGGACGACTGCAGACAGGTTTGATTATATTCATTCACTTAATGGAGTTCTCTTCAATTTCCAACCATCATAACATCACACATGTATACAGCTTAATACATGAATATCATCAGAAATATATATCAAACATATCCCGAGACACACCAGGTAAAATTGGAAATGACAGAAATGATTCCCAGAAGACTTCTGCTGAAATGGATTCTTAGCAGCTGCCAATTTCCAGTCCTGATGGTCGGCAAGACATGTCTATGGCGGCACTAGCCATTAGCTCAGATATATAGTTATTAACCTGATGGGGTGCAACATCAAACTGCCAGTCTTGTCAGTGTACCAACAGGGAGCAGTCATTATGTAAGGCCAGAATGAGAAAATTCACAGCAAATAGTTATAAAAATTAAAACTTACTTTTGACTACCCGTCTGGAGACATTCCTGTATAACAATCATAGTTTGACAGACCAAAATATATAATTATGTAGTTGTGATCCAATCACAAAGAAGGAGAGGTGCATGCAACATAGAAACTAACTCAAAAGATAGAGCTTCTGTCTGAGGTGGGATGATTTTAGCAGATTCATTTCAGCCATTTCCCACTTCAGCCAATTGTCCACAATTAGTGTAAAGTGCATATATATGATCCCTTGTTGCTAATTAGAAAGAGGTGCCAATGTGGAGGAAGGGGGTTTCCTGTGTAGACCATGACTAATATAAACATTGAACACATAAATGTTTGACACTTAATAGTCACTGAATAACAAATGTGCTGGTCTGCAGTTTAAAATAAAGAATGTTCTTTTCAATCATAAAAAGACAATCATAGGCATATAATTTTGGACATGTCTCATTTTAATCATTGGTGTTAATATTGGAATTTTACTATGTTTTCATAAAACTTTATCTTAATTAAACATGTTCGGATACTACATGTACTATTTACACAGGAAAATAAAGAAAAACTATAATAATTCTCTATTAATTGATAATACATTGTAATTACATTGTTTCATTTGTAACAACAAGAACATTTATATTGATTGATAAATTGTTTAGGGATGAAAACACAATGAAAGTACAAACACAAGTTACAATAGGCATGTACATTATTTAAGTGAATTAAGAAGCATTTAAAAATAAGGAAAATATTCCATACATGAACATGTACATGTAGCTAAAATATTGTAGGAAAAACAAAAACAATTATTGTTATTTTAATGCAAATTTATCTTGTATTTTTACATCTCATTAAGTATTTAACTGATGTTATCCCATGCAAAAAGGTGAAATTTTAATAATTTCTGGATAATGTAACTAATTTTATTATGCCCCATCTTAAAAAAATATATTATTTCCAGTAATTCTTTTAACAGTTGAATACAAGTTATTCAACTTCATGAGAGAATCCAGTTTTACTACTGATCATTATCTTTTAATACAGGCCATAATGGCAAAGGTTTAATTAAAAAAAAAATTGTTTTTTTAAATTATCAGATTTTTCCATTATGTGGAGTAGAAAATCGCAGAATCCAAAAAATATTTTTATGTCCATCAACTCAGAAATTACAATTAGCTGTGACAACAGACAGTAGAGAATGTGTTCGAAATTACAGATAACTAGACTGTTTTTCCCAAAACTGTCCACGTGACATCAAACCAAGAAAATCATTAATTTACAATCCCCTGTGCATGCACGAGACCCATAATGAGAATTTCAAGAGGGGATGGGATTAGACAGTTTTGAAGAAGCACTGTTGTAAGACAGAACTAATGAGTAACAATAGCTCAAATATTCAGACAATGTGGTTACATCCATTTTTGATTTGTTTTGTGTTTAAGGACACCACTAAAGCACATTAATTTATTAATCATCGGCTATTTGGTGATTTCAATGTGTAATCTGAGTCAGCCTCCAATAGGATTTTGAACCATGTCTTCGATTTGAGGTATGTGGCATCAATTTATTCTACAGTATCTGAATTTAGTTTTACTACTAACAAAAAAGAATACCTTATGTGTCGGCAAAAGATTTATTCTGTGGACTGGTCTTTTGTTACTATAAAAACATGCAACCTACATGTACATGTAGATGCATCTAGCATCAGTATCTCAGAGGGTTTCTTTTACTGACCATGTGTCACAATTTCAATAATGCCATGGGCAATCAAAAGAACATAACCTACATTACATTAGCAAAGTGTTTATTCCTCAGACTACATTACAAATTACCATGTTTGGCTTAATTAAATTAATAACCAACGATCCAAAGCCTTTTACACTGTTCTGAGGTGCCGTTAAACAAATCCTTTTCTTCTCATGTAATACACCATCTGTAAATTACCAGCTAGTGACCACAATGATATGCTTCACCTATACGGACCACAATTACCTCCAACTGTCAATACCCTGCCAGACTCGAACATTGATGTTCCAATAGATTCCACAATATCACCAGTCAGACAGGATGTCAAATCAGTTGGCCAACAAAGGCAGGAGGAAATTGCTTGAGGTACAGTAGCTGGCAATCAATCAATCGAAGTATGGAATCTTTGTGCTGCATCAATCGTGGCTATCGGCCTTTAACCACTAACAAGAATCTTAAAGACATGTTATAGTACTCATTAAATTTGTGAGCTAATTTACAACAATCCTATGCTGAATGGTAGAAAATTATTTTATGCTTCCAGTGTGGTTACAGATGATGAGGAATTCACAAATACATGGAGTGGCAATATTGTAGATTGATGAAATAACCTGGAACTGGGGGGTCACACAAGTTCAGTAGGTTGAGCTAATGTGTGTATCATGAAGTAAACATGCATGCATGCTCAAAGCTATAAAGCAGTGCATCTGGGATGCTTTTAAAGTGGTAATGTGGTCAGATCAATAATTTATTGTCTTTTACTCAAACAAAGCAAATGCATTACTATTCTCTCTTTCTTTATTGAAGCCAGACATTAAGCCAGGAGATGTACATGGAACAGGAGCTGAATTACATTTCAAAGGAAAGAAATGTTTGTTTAACAATACCTCAGTACACTTGTTAATAAACAGCTATTAGGAGTCAAACTCGCAGTATTTATCACTTATGGACTTCAATGAATACCCACCACTGCTATATACTTGTAGGCTATTTCAGGGGTAGAAATTAAAATAATATTTTCCTCACCTGGGAGAAAAGTAGCCTTAAAAATTACTCTTCCCCACAAAAAATCTCTAGTCCCACTATTTTAATTTTAAAATTGGAATAATATCTACTGGCCCGGGGGACTAGCATCAATAAGCATTTACTTGACCCTAGTGAATTTTACTCATCACAGGCGAGGGGACGAGCATTAGATTTTATCCCTGTATTGTTTCCGGTTACCACTAATACCAGCAACAAATCTTTTTAATGCACTTTTCACCAGTTATGAACCACCTACTGGAATGAGAACTAACTCAAATGGTTTGCTGAATGGATCCACTTCTAGAATGCTACACCACAGGAAGTGGCAAGTCTAGTTAGACATGACTAATATTTGATCTGAAATTTTTTTTGCAACTATAATAACCTTTAATATCACGAAAAGTAAAGTTTGTTTTATTTAATGACACCTCCAGAGCTCATTGATTTTTATCTTATCATCGGCTATTGGATGTCAATCATATGGTCAGACTAACATATTTATTTAGAGGAAACCTGCTGCCACCATATATGCTTCTCTTTCTGATAAGCAGCAAGGTGTTTTTTATATGCAACGTCCCATAGACAGGACAGGACATACCACAGATTTTGATGAACCACTTATGGACCACTGGTTGAAATGGAAAATAGCCCAAACAGCAAATGGATCAACTGAGAAGGAGCAATCTGATGACCAACCAGTTCACAGCTGGACACACTACCATTTGAGCAACATCCCGCTCCCTTTAATACTACGAAAGAATAACTGTGCCTGAATATGTTAATTAAAATGGGTACACATACATTTGGTACACAATGTCTTAAAAGTATCTAAGAAGGTGTGATACTGTGTACATGCATGTACATTGTATAAGCTAAACTGAAAAGCTTGAGCAGAAAGAATATTGCTTTGTAAAGTGGAAACTTGTGCATGCACCAGTATTCTCTACCAGGAAGTGGGACATAGGTCAAGAGGTAGAGCATGAGGTGTGATGGGTCATCAACTATGTCTCTTAAGTGTACTGATTTGTGCTATTTCTCATTCCAATCAGTTGTCCACAACTGGTGTAACAATGGTCATGGAAAGTATTGTGCTATCTGTGGAAAAGCATATGTAAAAGATTCCTTGCTGATGATTGGAAAGAGAAGCCTATGTAATGGTAGCAGGTTTTCTCTGAAGCAGGGCACAATATTTCATGTGAACCGCCGTTCTGTTATCGTATTGGTTATGCAAAATTAAATTTACAAGAGCTGTTGTGACCTGTAGATGTTCAGAAATTAAAACATGCAAACTTCACAATTACAGGAAGTTTGTACAAGTATTCCAACAAATGTTTTAGACTGATTTTTAGTTACTTGATCCACAGCGAACCAGTAGACAACGATGTATTGCAACAGTTGTAACTTGAGACCAGTCTAAACTAAAAATGCTGAGTATAGAGTCAAGCCAAAAGTTTTAATGAAATTATCTGCTGCTATTTCATCTTTAGGAATATAATTATGCAGACATAATATTGGATTGCCTATAATTTAGAAATGCTGAAAACGGTTTTAATGTAAACTGGTCTTACAAAAGTTTACAAATACCCGCATCGCAGAATGAGCTTTAAAAAACTAAAATTTGGAACATCGCTATAGATAAAGTGAAAGTAGCTTGGAGAGCGCGAAATTGAAAAAAATAATTTGGAAGTGTTCATTAAAAATAAAACTATTTTTTTTATTGTTTTATAAATTGTTTTCTTTTGTATTAACTTTGTTTGTACTAAAACTTATGTATTTAAAACATAATTTCAAGGTAACTTTGAGGTAACCAATCAGGTAACCAACGGGTTATGCAAATATAATTGATGTAACTGAACTATGGGTTACCTAGATAAAAAAACATGTGAACCAACTCCTGGTTACCTCATTTTTCAAAATATTGCCCTGCTCAACAGTCGCAAACTGTTACATCTGAGACTTAATAATAATAGCCACTGTATAAATAATGTGCTGGGGTGTCATTAAACAAACAAATCTTTTTCTCTATACCCTAGAAAAGCACCACCTAACCCTAAGATACAATCCTAAACAGTAGTTTTACATGAACAAATATATTTTTGTTTCCTACAAGCCTAACTTGCTAAAGGACTAAAAACTATTTGTTTAAAGTTGATGACTAAATTGTAACTAAATTGGAAAGAGCTTTAAGAGATGAAATAATATTCTAACTATCACACGAAACAAATAAATCCTATTATGTCTCTTTGTATTAGTGTAGCACAAGAGAATCGTTTGGAGAGCACTCAAGTATGTATTGTATTTTACATTATTCTACACTCCAGGAGCAAACTGACGACCTCTGCAGGTCAAGGGTCACAGCTTGTACTGATCTTTACCTGTAATCAAGAAAGGATGTAGAGGAAATTGAAAATAAATAAATTGTAGGTTAGGGTTGAACCTTATAAACTGGAAGAAGGTAGACACATATAAGCAAACAAATATGCATACTTGCCTACACACAATTTGACCAAAAATGAGGCAAATGTTTATGTGCAGCCAGTAGGCTTCTTCTATAGACACTTGCATTGCAAACATTAAACATTACATAATATCCTAGGTTGTTGTTAAAACAACATTTTTTTTCTTCATACATTAAAGAAATACTGTACCTACATGTAGGGGTCAAATTTCACCAAGCCACTGAGGCATTTGCTGTGCAGCACTGTCCCTTTGCTGCAATGACGTCTCAATTTCTGTCCTAACGAAGAGAAATACATGTATTCCTCTTTTTCCTCTTGTCCCATAGGAAACTCATATTTGCCGTTGTGCCCCTGAGGTGTCCATAAAATTGCCTTGTGCCCTATTTATTTCTAGGAATCTAAGGCAATGATTGGTGTGCCCCTCAAACACTAAAGTTCGACCCATGTACATGTATATGTATCCTTTCTGAGTCTATATAAAAAAGCATTTTTACTTAGTTTACCACTCTGAAGGATTATAGCAAACACAATGCTTCCATATATGAAAACACCACGATAACACACTGAAACTATTTGTTACAATTCCCAAATGTGAAATTCCCGAGTCTGAACCAACCATGCGAAAAACCAAAATGGGATAAGTATCAAATATTTATAGTGGCAGAAATCCACACATATGCCAAGATCAGTATAACTGTCAAGCACTTCATCGGTCAATAACTTTAATCAATGTTCAATAATGCACACCGTTTCACCACACTGCAATGAAATAAGATTGGGATTTCATGCATGGTCGATTACAAAAATGTGATGGAAAACAATGGAAATTGAGAACTTTGCTCCATCAATAATAAAACACGGAGGTCTATCAGTTGTCTTAGATACACATCGATGTTGTCTTTGAAGACTTACATAATAATGCATCAAACTTCTTAACAGTTGGAAAAAAAAACATGTATGCCAGTAAATCCATAGTAAGCTTTCCCTACGTTAAGTGGGCTGAATACACAATCAACACTGCTTTGTATCCTCCTTGACAATATGCACTTAATATGCAATACACATCTAATTAAAAAAACTTAATCGTCCTTGATCAGTGAATCCCAGGGCCATATCTAGTGGCTGTGGGAGGCTGGGGGATGGTTTCCCAGAAAAAAAGATAAAACTAAAATCTGCTGTTTTTGACTAGAAATATACTAGTTCATTCTCCTTGATAAATGAATCCCAGGTCTGTTACTAGTGAGGGTGGGGGATGGTTTTCCAGAAAGAAAAATATTAAAATCTGCCATTTTTGACTAGAAATATTCTAGCTTCATTCTCCTTGATAAATGAATCCCAGGGCCGTAACTAGTGGTGTTGGGAGGCTGGGGGATGGTTTTCCAGAAAGAAAGATACCAAAATCTGCCATTTTTGACTAGAAATATGCTAGCTTCATCCAGAAGGTCCATTTATTTCAATTCAAAACACCCCAATGCTAGATCAATTCAGATTGACATTCTGAAAATGTGCAGAAATTCTGTTATTTACACACACCTCAAATCCATTATTTTTAAAATTTAGTTTTGGTTAGTAATTTTAACTATACTGTCTATAGACTACTGTACATGAAATGGTGTTGAAGAATACGTACATGTAGAATATAAACCAAATATTTTTGTATAAACTTTGTATAATTTAATCTCGAAAACTCACATTGATGTGTTTAGTACTTAATTATGGGATTGAGACTTTTTCTTATTTTGTAACAAAATACTTTTTTTTATTAAAAACAACCAGTAACAACGAAAGAATTTAGGACCATTTCACAGCACCACAGTACATTGGTTAATTCATGGCTACCAGATGCCAAACATCTGGTTTTTCTGAAACACACATGTAGCTCACAGAAGAAACTCACTACCACCACATAGGCTATTCTTTCTAATTAGCTGAAAGGTGCCAATTACATTCTAATACTTCATGAAATATTGCTTTCTACTGAGCACACTTCCGGCATGCTTTTCTCTTTGTGAGGCAGAATAATGTTTATGTGATAACACATGCTGGTATTTCAAAGGCATAAAGAAAGCGGAAGACCATTCATAAACAAGAATACAGCGACTTGTAAACTGTTACTTGATACCCTTTGATGTTTTTTTTATTTTAAACACATTTTTAATGACCTATATTTATAGTATTTTGTAAAACATTACATGCCTGCATTGTACACGTGAACTTTATTTCAAAGATTCTAAACATAAAAATCATTTTTCTTACTTATTTTTCCATTTGAGTATTGCATTACAGCATGGGAAAATAAAACAAAAGCATCCTAAACATATGTTTTTAAGGAAAGAAATGGAATGGTTATTTAATGACACCCCTATACATTATTTATTAAGCAGCTATTAAGTGTCAAAACCAATGGTGTTTAGTGACTCATGGTCTTCAGAGAAAACCTGCCACTGCCATGTGGCTATTTTTCACAATTATCAGCAAGGGATCTTTTATATGCACATTTCCACAGACAGGATAGCCTATACCATGTTATTTGATAAACCTATCCACTGAGCCTTGAAGAACACTCACTTTGGGATGGAGCCAGTATCGAGATTAAAAATATTATGCCTCGATGGAGATTTGAACCCAGTACCTATCAGCCATAACTCAGAAATTAAATGCCTTCAACTGTATCCGTGTATACTGTTTGTATATGTACATGTATGTGTCCTACTCAGTACCACATGTACATGTGTATACATGTGTATACTCAGAACTACATGTATTGTCTATGTTAATATTTAATTTTGTAACTATAAAAATAGTTTTAGAGCAAAATTTTGACTGTGCTGTTTATTTTGAAAATATTAAGAACTTTAACTAATTAATTTTTAATGAAAAAAAGTTCTATAAACAATTTACAAGTACATGTATGTTTATGTATAGGTAATACACATTACCATAACAAATAAAATATTATAAAAACTCTCTTTAACACAGAATGAATCCAATGAACCATTCACCAAGTTTATAACATCTTAACATAACATAAAAATATATGAAAACTCATCTATAACTTAAGAAATATGTCTGGCTGTGATAAATACACTTCTAAATGTAATTACCAGCATGTCATGAGGTATGAATCACAGTCTATGAAGTCTGGAGAGCAGAAGAAATGTCAGATGCTACTTTTCTCATTCCCTCTGGAAGTATGCTGTCTGCTACTGATGGACATAACAGTGTACACAGAAAGAGAAATAATCCACAGCAAGCCTAAATAACATGACCTACCTACCTCCAGTTCTTTGTGTTGGCCTTTCTGCAGCTTCACACAACTTCAGAGGATGGTAAAAACAGGCAGGTTTTTTTTTTTCCACTTGGGTTCTCTGTGGGTTAAAAATGAGTATGTGAGAGGTAGATAGATTTGATTCATTTATGACTTGCAGAGACCAAGAATCTTTCTAATAGAGGTCATCTGTACCATAATAGATCTAATTTTCAAGAAACCCATGTAGTTGGAGTGAGGTGCACCTTAGCCTGGCTTTTTTCTTTACTTGTTACCAAGCAACATAAAGTTTTAGAATATGTAGTCTAAACTGTTTTCCTGATGAACCAAAGAATGTTTGCTTGTTTAGACAAACTGCCAAATTAGACAGATTTTTTTATTAGACATACATGTACATCAACTGTATTAGACATGAACTGTACATATTATACTTCCATTAAAAAAAACCCATCCCAAAACTTGGGAATTTTTCAAATTACTTGTAATAACAACACAGAAAGATATACATGAAAATAAATCCAAAATATACTTTTGCATTAAAATAATATTACCACTTAAAATGTAGTCTATTCACACATAACACATAAATGAAAACATTATCTTTAAAATTGGATTCAGCATCTGGTCCCAATTCTTATAAAATTAGAAAAGTGTTGGCTTACACAAGATCTAAAGTCTTTAAAATCATAACAATATGACACAAAGGTTTTTACACAAGTTGGAATTTATCAAATACAAAACATTTTATAAGCATAGAGCAGCTGCATGTATAATGGATATTTTGTAGAAGAGGATATTTCTGTTTTGGGGAAAGTGCATATTAATTACATGTATTAAATGAAAAGGAAAGAGTAGACTACATTTGTAATTGGGATTGCAGGAATTTCTCTGTCTCATAATTACATATTAATCAAGACAGCATACTTGAACATTAACTGGATATGACAAACATAAATTATCATCATGGTAGTTTGTTCAACTGACTGAATCATTTCTACAGTGTCTTGTTTTCAAACCTGTTACACGAATTACATACATGAATGCAAACTACCGTTGAAATGAAAATACATGCATGTATTAGATTATAATGATGGCAAATGATTTTTCTTCTTTTTTAACAACTTTTATGTTAGAGTATATATCATATTTGTTTAGCCAATGTGCTACATTATACATGTAGTTTATTTGTATAAATAAAACTTCAAGTTTGCTTAGCAATACAGAACTTACACGTACAGTACATGTGCATATAGTTTGCTTTAGAATCACCATTATAATTCCTCAAACAGCTTCAATCAGAAAATATTGGGCGTCAAACACATGGTATTTGTTAAACCTGTCAGGGGTCGAAATTCCTTGTTTGAGAAACAGCAATTACTGCCTTGGGTGGCCCTGAGATCTGAACACACCAGAGCCACAACCAGCACTGGTGATATGTTTAAACCATTGGACATAACGTCATAAGGCTGGTGTCTACTGGGATCAAATCTCAACCAAGACATGGATTTTGTATTGTCCATAATCCATAAGTGAACTTCACCATCTATGGGATGGTGCATATAAGATTCCTTACGGCTTATTGAAAAAGAATAGCTACATGTACTTTGTCGGGCAGCAGCAGATTTTGTCTTTCCTACTAACACTAACCTCTGTTTTGTACAGGTACAATGGAAGGTGATATGTGTGACTATGACAGTGTGGTTGAACCTTAATATGATATATTAAACTATGTTTAATTAACCAACCAGAGTACTTTATGGGATGCGATGGCAAATGTTGTGATACTATATACATGTACAAGTGAAGTTCAACCCTGAGCTGGTCAACAAAATATTTACTAGTACTACTGTCATGTAAGGTGCTTTTTTCAATTGTTTATACTACATTGTACTTATAACAATCGGTTGTCTCGTCATATTTTAGAGTTGAAACCTACAAAGAAGTGTTGATCACCTACTACTACCAAATGTTGCATCATGATGGACAATAAGGGGGGGAAGGGGGAAAAGATTATTATAATCAAATTATAATGGAAAAAAAAAAGATGTAGACCAGAGAGTCCACTCGTGCCAATCTACACCTGAATATGCCTACATACTGGCACTAAATGTTATGTAACATTAGCCTTAATACATGTAAAATATGCATTTTCACATTTAATGCTAAGCCTGCAAATATTGCATGTTTTACGGTAGGTGATGTACATGTATGTTTGAAGGATATCTTCTGATAGAAGTAATATAGATCTGACACAGACAAATACAGCTCAAGTCAGTTCTGATATGAGCTAGTGCTGCTAGAACTTATCAACCTAAAGGTATCAGTTAATATCCTCAGGTGACATTAATGTTGATTAAATGTTGTAAGCTCTCAGATGCCATAGATACATACAAAATGTACATATGTGAAGTGAAATAAGACTAGTACATGTATGTTATATATATAGTGATCAGCTTCTTAAACTGAACACTCCAGTAGATTTGTGCACATTTTCATGAAATGTATATAATGTAT